>CM053590.1:205909066-205931439 GCA_028646515.1 Pseudochirops corinnae | reverse complement strand
TTATAGTATCAGCCTTTATACCTAGATCATGCACCCATTTAGACTTGATTTTGGTGTACGGCATTAGATGATTGTCTGTGCCCAGTTTCTGCCATACTATATTCCAATTTTCCCAGGAGTTTTTGTCAAATAGTGAGTTCTATCCCAAAAACTGGGGTCAAGTGTTTCTTAAAGAATACCGGACAGTGGTTTGAAGTGTGATCTGGTGATTGAAGAACAGAAAGGAGGCAACATCAGTGGAAATTCAGGCAGTCCCATCCCCTGGGGACTTCACTAAGGAACTGAGAACCTTCCTCATCAGAATTAAGATTACTATCAGAAGCTAAAGGAAACCTCCCAGAAGGTTGGGTGGACTCCTTTTGGTGGATTTATAGGAGGACATGGTTAGGAGTCCATGGGTACAGGATAGCAGGCATGAAAGGCTAGAAATTCCCACACTGATGAGATGACACATCCATTGATATATTGGCTTTGATACTAAGTAACTGTGCCACCTCGGGAAAGACATTTCATCTTTCTGTCCCTTAGCTGGAGGGAATGATCTGCCTTTATGTCTTTGAGTCCCTTCTAACTTTGACAGTCTAAGAATCTTTAGTATTATTATTGCTGTTCTTCTTGGAGAGACTTTAAACTATGTCCTTTCCATGCCTAGGGCCCTCCTGTCACTCACTAGCCTAATGCCCCAGTCTGCCCTGATAATAATAGCTAACATGATCATTGCTCAACTTTACATCTCACCTTCTTAGTAACATAACTCCTAGCCTTCAGGTATCCTAGTCCCAGTCCTCAAAATCAACAGTAGTAGCCTTCATTCATGTCTTCTTTTTCCCCTGTAAATTTAACATTTTATTTCCCCCCCCAATTATATATAAAAACAATTTAAGCATTTATTTCTTAAAATTTGAGTTCCAAATTCTCTTCCTCCCTTCCTCCCTCCCCCTTCCCTGAGATGGAAAGCAATTTTGACATAGGTTATACATGTGCAGTCATGCAAAAAATGTTTTTATATTAGTCATGTTGTAAAAGAAAACACAGACAAAAAACTCCCCAGAAATAAAGTTAAAAAAAAAAAGTATGCTTTTATCTGCATTGACTCCCTCAGTTCTTTCTCTGGAGTTGGATGGTATTTTTCATCATAAGTCCTCAGGAATTGTCTTGGATCATTATATTCCTGAGAATAGCTAAGTCACTCATAGCTGATCATCTTACAATATTGCTGTTACTATGTATAATGTTCTCCTGGTTCTGCCTACTTCCCTTTGCATCAGTTCATGTCAGCCTTTCCAGGTTTTTCTGAAAGCATCTGCTCATCATTTCTTATATCATAATCATATACCACGACTTGTTCAGCCATTCTCCAATTGATAGGCATCATCTCAATTTCCAATCCTTTGCCACCACTAAAACAGCTGCTATAAACATTTTTGTACATATAGGTCATTCTCTTCATTGTTTTTTCTCTTTTTGGGATACAGACCTAGTAGTGGTATTGCTTGGGTCACAATTTCACAAATAGTGCATTAGTTTCTCAATTTCTCCACATTTTCTCCAACATTTGTCATTTGTCTTTTCTGTCATATTAGCCAGTCTGATAGGTATGGTGTAATAAGTCAGAGTTGTTTTAATTTGATTGATAGTGATTTAGAGCATTTTTTTTTCATATTGCTATAGATAGGTTTGATTACTTTGTCTGAAAACTGCCTGTTCTTATCCTTTGACAATTTTATCAATCGGGGAATGATTTTTATTTATGAATTTGACCCAGTTCTCTATATATTTGAGAAATGAAACCTTTATCAAAGAGAATTGCTGTAAATTTACCCCTCACAGTTATGTTTACTATGTATTTCCTTTCACTCTCTTTCCCCCATTTTTATAATTCTCTCTCTTTTCACCCTGTTCATCTTGGAAAGTCTTTTGCTTCTGATTACTGCCTCCCCCATCTACCCTCCCTTCTATCAGCCTCTATCATCTCCTTCTATTACCTTCCCCTACTACTTTCCTGTAGGGTAAGATAGATTTCTATATGTAACTGAATATGTATGTTATTTCCTCTTTGAGCTAATTCCAATGAGAGTAAGGTTCAAGTGCTCCCATCTACCTCCCCCACATTCCCTTCCACTCTAAAAGTTCTTTTGTGCTACTTTTATGTGAGATAATTTATAATTTACCCCATTCTACCTCTTCTTTCCCCCTTCTCCCAGTGAATTCCTCTTTCTCTCCCCTTAATTTTATTTTTTTAGATACCATCCCATCATATTCAACTCACACCAGTGCCCTCTCTCTATATATACTTCTTCTATCTTCTCTAATAATGAGAAAGATCTTAGGAGTTACAAGTATCATCTTCCCATGTAGGTATGAAACAGTTTAACCTTATTAAATCCTTTATGATTTCCCTTTCCTGTTTCCCTTTTTATGCTTCTCTTGAGTTTTGTATTTGAAAGTCAAATTTTCTATTCAGCTCTGGTCTTTTCCTCAGGATTGCTTGAAAGTCCTTTATTTCATTGAATATCCATTTCCCCCCTGAAGGATTATACTCAGTTTTGCTGGATGTAATGCCATACACGAGCTGTTCACAGTAGCATTCTTTTGTGAAGCTGCTCATGCATGGCATTACACTGGGTAGGTGATTCTTGGTTATAATCTTAACTCCTTTGCCTTCCAGAATATCATAGTCTAAACCCTCCAATCTTTTAATGTAGAAGCTGCTGAATCCTGTGTTATCTTAACTGAGGTTCCATGATATTTGAATTATTTCTTTCTGACTGCTTAAAATATTTTCTCCTTGACCTGGGAGCTCTAGAATTTGGCTATAATATTCCTGGTAGTCTTCATTTGGGGATCTTTTTCAGATGGTGATTGGTGGATTCTTTCAATTTCTATTTTACGCTTTAATTCTACAATATCAGGGCAGTTTTCCTTGATGATTTCTGGAAAGATGATGTCTAGGCTCTTTTTGATCATGGCTTTCAGATACTCTAATAATACTTAAACTATCTTTCTTGCATCTATTTTCCTGGTCAACTATTTTTCCAACAGGATATTTCACATTTTCTTCTATTTTTTCATTCTTTTGATTTTGTATTATTGCTTCTTGATATTTTATGCAGTCATTAGCTTCCACTTGGTTAATTCTAATTTTTAAAGAATCATTTTATTCATTAAACTTTTGTACTTCCTTTTCCATTTGGCCAATTCTGCTTTTTAAGGCATTCTCCTCTTCATTGGATTTTATCCCTTTTTTCTTTTACATTTAGCCAATTCTGTTTTTTCGGGTGTTATTTTCTTCAGTGTTTTTTTGTGTCTCCTTTTCAAAGATGTTTACTCTTTTTTCATGATTTTCTTGTATCATTCTTATTTCTTTCCCCATTTTTCCCCCCTCTGCCTTTCTTATTTTTGAGTTCTACTAGGAATTCTTTTTGGTCCTAAGACCAATCCACTTTCTTTTCTGAGGTGTTGGCTATACAGTTTCAACTTTATTGTCTTCTGAGCTTGTGCTTTGGTCTTCTGTGTCACCACAGTAACTTTCTGTGGTCAGGATCTTTTTTGTTGGTTGCTCACTTTTCTAGCCTATTTCTTGACTTTTAGTTTTATGTTAAAGTTAGGATCTTCTCCCAGAGTGGAAGGATCACTGTCCCAAACTTCAGGTTTTTTGTGAAGCTATTTCTAGTGCTAGTTCTGGGGGTCTATAAGCTTTCAGTTCTTCCAAGGTGGCATGGTCTAAGGAGAGCTGTATTTACTATTCTCCTGGTCTGGGAGTGACCACAGATACTTTTTTCTACCCTGGAACTGTGACCAGCTGCACACATTGGTGTGCTAGTGTTGTCGTTTGGTCTGGGACTATGACCCAGGATTATGTCCCGGATCAGCATACAGGCAATGCAATAGAGCCCTTCCCCTGGTGCCAGCAAAGGGACCTCTGTAATCTCCTTCTGACCAGTTATCTAAGCCCCTTACTGTCTGTGGTTGGAGAGTTTCAGAGGCAGCTGCTATAGCCACTGATTCAGTCTTCTCCAAGGCCTGCTGCCAGTTTCCTGTGGTATGACCTGTACTGTGATAGCCTGCATTGGACTGTGCTCTACGCTCACCCTGGTGCAGCAGGCCTTACCTGCCAGCCTTATAAGCTGCTTTGGGATCCTTTTATAGGTTCTGCCACTCCAGAATTTGTCTTGAGGCATTATTTAAAGTTGTTTGGAGAGAAATTTGGGAGAACTCAGAAGAGTCCCTGCCTTTTCTCTACCATCTTGGCTCCACTGCTCCCATTCAAATAAAAGACAAAAAGGTTTTTTTCCATTTGTCCCCCACACCAATTGGACTCTTTTCATAATGACCTCAGGGCTGAGTACACAGGAACTCAGACTACAGCTTCTATCTCCTACCCCCAAATGAGGGAAGGGCTCACAGGACAGGGTTTCCCCTCCCTGAAATGGAGGAAGTCGTCCTTTTGCTTGGACTTCAGAGATAATATGCTCTGCCTCTCTCTGAGAAGCTTAGGGAACCCACCTTCATAAACCTGATACTCCCTGCTTCCCCTCAATTGTCTTTTCCCCATCCTATCAAACCATGTTGTCATGGAAAGAGCCTAGGATTTCAAGTCAAGAGATGTGGGTTTGAAACCTAGATCCAACCTTCTCTAGTCATGTGATCATAGGCAAATCACTACCTTTCTGAACCTGTTTCCTTATCTGTGAGACAGGGACTATCATACTTACATACATCTTGCTATGGACTTCACAGAGAAAGAACTGTGTGTGCCTTGAAGTACTATATGCAGATGAGCATTCACTTTAAATAGGGTTTTGAACTTTACAAAGCATTTTACATAGGTTACATCATTTGATTCTCCCAGGTCCCACTCCCAAGACTCAGCTGGATGTGTAGGCCACTAATCTTCTCCCAGACACCTTTTTCAGAAGAACTGCTAACTGTACAATCCTCCCTAATCTTGTGCTTATGAAACTGAGTTTTGAATCTTGTTATTACTCAGTTGTTCAGTCATGTCTGACTCTTCATGACCCTAAAGACCTTAGCACACCGGGCCCTTCTGCCCTCCAATATCTCTCAAACTCTGTCCAAATTCGTGTTTGTTTTTTTCCATTACACTATCTATCCATCTCATCCTCTGCCCTCCCCTTCTCTTATTACCTTCAGTCTTTCCCAATATTAAGGCCTTTTCCAATGAGTCCCATTGTCTCATTACGTGGCCAACGTATTTAAGGTTCAGGTCAGTATTTGACGTTCCAGTGTAGAGCCTGAATTAATTTCTTGAAGTATTGACTGATTTGATCTCCTTGCTGTCTGAGAGACTCTCAAAATTCATCTCCAGCACCATCTGAAAGCACTGATTCTATAGCTTTCAGCTTTCCTTATAGTCCAATTCTTACATCCATACAGCCATTACTCCTGGAAAAACGATAGCTTTGACGACACAGATTTTTGTCACAAGGTGATGTCTCTGCTTTTTGGTATAATGTCCATATTTGCCATAACCTTCCTTCCAAGGAGCAAGTATTTTAATTTCATGCCTGCAGTTGCCATCTGCAGTGATCTCTGAGTCTAAGAATATAAAATCCTGCTTCCATTTCTTCTTCCTCAATTTGCCCAGTTGCCAACACCTTTTTTTTAATGTTAAGTTTCAAGCCAGTTTTTACATTCTCCCCTTTCACCCTTATCAAGAAGCTTCTTAATTCTTCTTCATTTCCTGCCATCAGAGTCGTGTCATCTGCATATCTGAGATTGGTGCTATTTCTCCTGGCAACCTTAATTTCAGCTTTTGATTTATCCAGCCTGGCATTTTGCATGATGTATTCTGCATGTAAGTTAAATAAATATGGTGACAATAAACAGCCTTGTCGTACTCTTTATCCTGTCTTAAACCAATCAGTTGTTCTATATTTAGGTCTAATTGTTGCTTCTTGGCCTGCATACAGGTTCCTTAGGGACCAAGGAAGATGATCTGGCGCTGCCATCTATTTGAGAACTTGCCACATTTTGTTGTGATTCACATAGTCAAAGGTTTAGATAAAAGCACAAATCGTGTCCTCATTAGATTTGCAGATGACACAAAGGTGTCACCCCCCCCTCCAAGGTGGGGTATTGGAACCGGCATCCAAAAAGATTTCTATAGACTAGAACGCTGGGTCAGATTTAAGAAGATAACATTTAATGGGGACAAATGTGAAAATGTGAATCCTAGTAGAAGACCCATCACTGGCCCTCTTCAGAAAAGAAGAATTCTTTAAGGTTACATTGCTCTTCTTCCACCTCTTTAGGCTTTTAGTAAGAATTGTTAAATATGTGGTCGAGAGGTAGTGCAATTGATTAAGTAAAAAAATAATTCAGTGAAGATGCTCTTCTGATTCTCCACTAAAACAAGAGGCTTGAGGAAGAGATTTGGGTTTGAATTCTGCCTTGGAGAACAGCTGCCAGATCCCAGGAAAGTACTTAATCTCTCTGAGGTCCAGTGTCTCTGCTATTGCTGTTCTTCATTCGCTTTGGCCTGTCTGACTCCCCATAGCTGCATTTGGGGTTCTCTTGGCAAAGATACTGGAGTGGTTGGCCATTTCCTTTTCCAGCTCTTTTGACAGATGAGGAAACTGAGGCAAACAGGGTTAAGTGACATGCCCAGGGTCACACAGTAAATGTCTGAGGCTGGATTTGAACTCATTCTGAGTCTTCTTGATGTCAAACCAGCGCTCCATCCACTGCATCACCTAGCTGCTCCCAGTGTCTCTGAGGCCATCCCAAATAATTATGATGCCCCTAACTCACAGGATTGTTCAATTCAATTTAGTAAACACTTATTAAACATCTACTATGTATTAAATGCTATGGTAGGAGCTGAGGATACAAAGATAAACATGAAAAACAGTCCTTGCCCTCAAGGAGTTTATGTTTTAGTAGGGGATACAACATATAAGCTAAGAAAAAAAAATCATTAAAAAAAATTAAATAAACTTTTATTGATTTTTTTAACACTACAGTTTCCTCTACTATTCTTCCCCCTCCATTCTCCCACAGAGCCAACCCATATAATTAGTATTTTTAAATACAGAAAAAGACTAAAGGAAAAGAAATCCCCATAGTTGATCGATGTATTTGAAAAGTCTTCAAATGTGTACAATATGCGACACTTGTGGCCTTCCTACCTCTGCAAAGGGGGAGGTGGGAGTGTCTTCTCTCACCTCTTCTTTTGAGCCATGCTTATTCATTATAATTTCCTAACATTCACTTTTTTAATGTTAATAGTATTTTACTTTTTCCAATTGCATGTAAAGACAATTTTCAACATTCGTTTGTTTATAAGATTTTGAACTGCAAATTTTTTTCCCTCCTTCCTCCCCACTCCCCAAGATGGCAAGCAATCTGATTAGATTATATATGTGCAATCTTGTAAAAAATGAATGTTGCAAAATTATGATGAAGGAGCACCATTCACTCTTGACTTTTGTGCGGGTGTGTTTGTGGTGGCTCCTTCCATTTCCATTGTCGTAGTCACGTGGATACTCTTTTCTTGACTCTGCATCAGTAGATCTTCTCATGTTTCTCTGTGTTCATTGCATTTGTCATTTCTTACAGCAGAATAATATTCTATGGCATTCTTGTACCACAAATTGTTTAGCCCTCTCAATAGATAACTATCCAATTTGCTTCCAGTTCTTTGCTAGCACAAAAAGAGTTGCTCTAAATATTTTGGTGATATAAGATAATTTGAGAAGAGAGACTGTGGAAGGGGAGAGGGATTGGAAAAGGCTGACTTTCCTATAGGAGTCATTTAACAGTCTGAGGCTTAAAAAGAGCTAAAGATTCTAAGAAGCTGGGTCAATGAAGAGGAAAAGCCAGCCTGGGGCTGCTTCTCTGGGAGAAGGCTCTGAAGTGAAGGTGGAATGTCCTGAGAGAAAGGACGATTTCTCCCCCATATTAATAATCAGTCATTGCATTTAGGAGCAGGATATTTTTCAGAAGCCTGTGGGTTGTTCAGTCTCTGAAGAACACTGCTCGTAATGAGATTGAATTAACTTTCTCCTCAATCTTGTTCAGACCACACTCAAGAGAGGAAGCCCACTGGGTTCTACTCAACTTTGGGTGGTGATAAATTCTTTGATTAAATTGCCCAAGGCTGTGGGGGGGGAGGGGGAAAGGGGGTGTGTGATTTGAAAGTAAAAGACCTCATTAAAGTCCTGTCCACAGCCCCTCATTAGAACAGGTCCACCTCTCATTATAATATTCATTCTCTCTCATTATTTGTTAATCAATCAGAATGATTGCCACTCTCAGGACCATCCACTCCCTCCCCCCACCCCTTCCTGCTAAGGCAAGGCAGGTGAGGTTAAGTGACTTGCCCAAAGTCATACAGCTAGTTAAATGTCAAGTGTCTGAGGCTGGATTTGAACTCAGGTCCTCCTGACTTCAGGGCCGCCGCTCTATTCACTGCACCACTTAGCTGCCCCCAATCCATTCTTCCAAAGGCATATTGAGTGGGTTCTATGAGAGGTCTTTGGCATTCAAGAGTGTCATCGATCCCTTTCATTAATAATATGCTAGCATTACTCATAAAATGATTAATTACTCAGAAATTATGTCTCTCAAACTTTTTAAACTTCACAATCCAGTTCAGAAGAATTACTAGGTCTGTTTGCCTGCCATGTAGTGTGCACAAAGCGGGGTAAGAAGAAAGTAAGCGCGTTTCCAAAAACACTTAAACTTTTAACAAATCTAAAGAATTGGAGAATGGATATAATAATTTAAAATTTTAAATAATTAGCTTGAAATTTGTTGACTTTAATTATTTCTGTTTTAAGTGAAATGATATCCCTCTTCTGATAGATAAATGATTATCCGATTTGAAGAGAAAAGTCACTGGAGTCGCTAAAGATAATATAAGCAATGAAAATAGAGACAATGTATCATTGCTGGCATTTATATTGCACTTTAGAGTGTGCAAAATGCTTCACAAATATCTCATTCTATCCTCACAATAACCCCGGCAGGTAGATGGTATCATTAGTTCCATTTTACAGATGGAGAAACTGAGACCAACAGAGGTTTCAGTGACTTTCTCAGGGTCACAAAGCTACTGATTGTCTGAGGCAGGATTCGAGCTCAAGTCTTCCTGATTCCAAGTTCTGTGTGCTGTCTGCTTTGCTACTCAGTTGCCTGTTTAAGCAGGGGAAATATAGAGAAGTGAAACTAAAAGCCCAAATGGGGAAAATATGATCCATTTCATTTATCATTAAGATTCAGAAGTACTGTCATTGGTAGGGATGAAAAGCCATCGATTGCTTCATGTAAATATGTTAGCTCCAGATAGCATATAGCATGTGACATCTTGTATGACGGCATATGATACATAACTAACGACCTCTCCAAAATACACATGCAGAATAAATTGGCAATTCTGGGGGAAATGAGACACTTTTAATAAGCAAAGCCAGACTAAAAAAAACAAACGAACAACTATGTCTATGACATCAAAAAGATTTCTTGCATAGTAAAGAGTTCACAAATTTGCTAAAAAGTCATTATCAGGACTGTGATTGGGGTTGAATTTAAACCACGTGGTCCCCTGCTTCAGAGTGCTGTGCTTTCTAAGCTATGTGGGTCACAGCCTGGTGAATTCTACATCTTCATCCTCTGACTCTTCCTCTCATCTTCTCCTTCTCTCTTTCTAGGGAGATATGGATCTGCTTTATTAATCCTTGTTTGTTAAGAGTCAGTTTGCTATCTGTTTTACCACTCACTTTAAGAAAAACCAGTTTCTTTGGTGTTAATTCTTATGTACTACATGAGCCTATATCAATTTATATGATGTCTTGGGGTGGTGGGAGGGGAAACATGAGGAGAAAATGTGGAACTCAAAATCTTATGGAAATGAATGTTGAAAACAAAAAATAAATAAAGTTAAAAAACAAAAAACCAAAACCAATTTCTATAAGACCAAACAGTCATTATTATTGCACTGGTGTGTGTGTGTGTGTGTGTGTGTGTGTGTGTGTGTGTGTGTGTGTGTGTGTGTGTGTGTGTGTGTTGACTTTTAATAAACCACCTGGAGAGAAGCAAATGGGTGGCAGCATACCTAGGGAAAGAGGAAGAAATAGAAGTAGATTTTCATAATTGCTGGGAACATTTTCAGCATGGGGCTCAGAGGTAACCTAGAAAGAAGTGTTATGGATTCATACTTTTAATTGGAACCAAAGACACCGAGGCATGACTGAGAGTACAGAAGTCCCTTTGTGGAAAATGTTGTACTTAGCTCTTCTGAGATCAATTGCTTTAGGCACTTTTAGTATCTTTGTTTTTCTCAAGCAGGAGCCAAGGGCTATGCCTAGAAATAAAGTAATGCTTGAAGGGGACAAGTGTTGGAAATAGAAAGTACTGATCTTCGTAGCTGGGTGGAGCTTCGGGGAGGGGTAGCCCAAAGGGAATAACTAGTTCTCTTATTCACTAAATCTTCACATCTAACCCCGTACATTTCTAGAACCACAATCACTATTAGAAGGTGTTAGCAGTTGTATGCCTAAGATTTGTTTGTATGCTTTTATAAACGATAAGTTTTTAGTTTTACTCGAAGAAAATACAAGCTAAGGAAATTATTTGCCTAGTTGTTTTATGAAAAGTGTAAGAGAAGTGAGATGATTTTTTTAAAATGGGGGAGTTGTAAAGAGTTTAATAAAAGAAAATGACAAGACAGCATACTAAGACTTAGAAGTTTATATCTCTAAACACTTTGATCCAAAAAGAAAAAGAACAGATCAATGAATTGAGTTTGTAACTAAAAAAAACAAACAAATATGGAAAAGCAATAATTTTTTAAAAATCCAACTAAACACCAAAATGGAAATTCTGAAAATCAAAGAAGAAATCAAAAAATTGAAAGCAAAACAAAACAAAATGTTGAATAGATAAAATTAAGAGCTTTTTTTTTTTCAACTGGGGAAGGTGACCCAGTATCAATGAATTAGCTAAACCATTTGTGAGAATGATTACCAAAAGAAGAAAAATAAAATTTCTGGACTCAAAAATAGAAAAGGAGTGCTCATAACAAATGAAGAGGAAATAAAAGAAATTATAAGAAGTTATTTGGCCCAATTATGTACAAACAAAACTAACAAATTAAATAAATGAGATGGAGGAATATTTACATAAATATAAAATGCCCTGATTAACAGAACAAGAAATACAGAATTTAAATAACCCACTCTCAGAGGGGAAAAACTGAAAAAGCCATATCTGAGCTCCCACAGAAAACAAAAACCCAAGACCAGATAGATTTAAAAGTTAATTCTTTCAAACATCTAAAGAAAAACTAATTTTAATATTACATAAGTTATTTGCACAATTATGGAAAAAAAGGATCCTATCAATTTCCTCCTATGATGTACATACAGTCTTGATACCTGCAACAGGGAGAGACAAAACAGAGAAAGAAAACTACAGATGGTATTGTGTGTAATAGTGATAAATTAGAGGCCTTTCCAGTAAGCTATGGGGTAAAGTAAGGATGTCCTTCATCACCACTGTTATTTGTTATAGTTTTGGAAATGCTAGCTATAGTAATGAGAAAAAAGAAAATTGAGGGAATAAGCCTAAGAAAAAAAGGAAATAAAATGATCACTTGTGTAGATGATCTACTTAGAGAAACTTAGTCAAGTAAAAATTAATTTAAATAATTACTTGAGCAAAGTAGAAAGACATGAAATAAACTCATGCAAATCATTAGCCTTTCTGTATATGACCCAAAAATCTAGCAGAAAGAAATATAAAGATAAATCTAGCAGAAATAGAAAGATAAATTTATGTATATATGTATGTATATATACACACATGCACACACAAACACACATACATACATAAATACACAATATACATATATACATAAACCGTCAGATAACAAATAGACTATGTCATACAGATCAGGTGGTCCAGTCTAATGGCTTTTGATATATGTGAAATGCCCTGCACCAAGTCTCCAGGGAGCCTATCTTTCCACATTTTAGGGGAATAGAAGGGTGACTGAAGATGGACAATCACTTCCTCATAATCCAAAAAAGGAAAATATTTATAGCAGCTCTTTTTGTGGTGCCTAAGAATTAAAAATTGTGAGAATGCCTATCACTTGAGGAATAGTTAAACAAGCTGTGGTATATGATTATAATGGAATGTTATTGTGCTGTAGGAAATGAAAAGCCGGAGGATTTCAGAAAAATCTGGAAAGACTTACATGAACTGATACATAGTGAAGTGAACAAAACCAGGAGAATGTTGTACACAGTAATAACAATGCTGTACGATGAAGAACTGGGAATGACAGCTTTTCTCAGCCATACAATGATTCCAGACAATCCCAAAGGACTAATGAGGAAGCATATTATCTGCCTTCTGAGAAGGAACTGATATTGATTGAATACAGACTAAAGCACGCTATTTTTCACCTTCTTTCATTTTTTTCTTTTATTCGAGTCTTCTTGTACAGAATGACTAATATGGAAATGTTTTACATAATTGCACATGTATTAAATACACACATATCTATATCTATCTGATTGCTTACCAATTGCCATTTCAGGGAGAGGGGAGGGGAGGGAAGGACAGAGGGATAGAATTTGGAACTCAAAACTTTAAATAAAAATGTTTAAAAATTTAAAAGAAAAAGAAAACCCCAAATGGAGTCACAAAGAGTTGGACATGACTGAAATGACTGAATAATAACAAATAAAATAAAAGTTCATTATGTGACAAAACTGCTGGGAAAATTGGAAAGAAGTCTGGAGGAAACAACATCTTGTGCCATCTGCCAAAACAAGTTCCAAATGGATACATGACCTCGATATAAGGATCACACCATAAAAAAATCAGAGAAGTGAGGAAGTATACCTCTTTCACAACTGTGGATAGATAAAGATTTCTTGAACACACAGACTGAGAGAATCATAGTAGATTAAGTGAACAAATTTGATTATACAAAATTGAAAAGTTTTTGCACAAACGATATGAAGTTAAAATTAGAAGGGAAAGTTAAATGGGGAAAAAATCTTTGCAGCAAATTTCTCTATAAAAGTCTGGTATAGAACATATATAAGGAACTGATCCAAATACATAAGAACAGGAGTAATTCCCCAGTGACTGAAAGATTTAAATAGGTAGTTCTCCAGGAAGAAATCTAAACTCTCCACAGCAATATGAGAAAATGTCCCCAATCACTAATGATTAGAGAAATGAAAATTAAAATGTGGGCCTTGCCTAGTTGGTGGAATGGAATGGAAGGAAGGGAAGAGACCTCTGGAGGTAAGAATAACAGTAAGCCTTCTTGTCCATAGGCCCTGTGCCTATGTGTTGAGGCTATGCTCTTTCTGGGCTAGGCTCTCTTTTATCTTCTACCCGGGAAGATTCTCCAGCTCTGGGTATTAAACAACCTCCTCTTTCTTTGCTGTAGGACCAGGAGCCCATCAGTGTCTCCTGAAAACTTTCTCAAGCTATTCATGATCATCTACCAACTACTACCTTAGGTTCTGTTGTATACCCATCAGATTGATAATGGGGCAGTAAGGGAAAATGGCAATTGCTAGAGGGGTTATGGGAAGACAGATACACTAATGAAGAGCTGTGAATTGGTCCAACCATTCTCAAGAACTATTTGGAATTATACACCAAAAGTCACTAAAGTGTACGTCTTTGGCCTAGCAATGTAACTCATTAAGCCTATATTCCAAAAAGATCAAAGGAAGAAGAATAGGACTTTATGTACATAAGTATTTATAGAAGCTCTTTTTGTTGTAGCTAAGAACTGGAAAAACGGGGTGAGGGTACCCATCAATTGGAGAATGGCTAAGTAAATTATGGTATTAAAATGTAATGTATATTAATTACCGTACTGTAAAAAAGAACAAAAGGGACTGTTTCAGAGAAAACTGGGAAGACTGGTATGAACTGATACAGGATGAGTGAGTGAGCAGAACCAGGAGAACAACTTACATAGTAACAACGTTGCAAAGAAAAGCAACTTTGAGAGACTTAAGAGCTTGAATCAATGCAATGATCTACAACAACACCAAAGGATGGAGGATGAGCCATGTGACACACCACCTACTGACTGAAGGCTGATAGACTCAAGGTGTAGGATGAATCAAAATTTTTGAAAACTGACAAATGTATAGATTTGTTGTTCTTGACTACGCTTATTTGTTATAAGAATCATTATTTTCTTTAGTTGGGGAGAGGCGGAGCTAGCAATAGCGTTACAAAAAAAGAGAAGGATGCAAGGTCACTGAAAAACTTAACTTTCACAGAAGAGAAGGAAATGTAGAAGGAAACACAAGTAAGCAGTATAATTCTGAAAATAAGAGGTTGAATTTATTGTATGCTTTTACATGTAATCCTCTTTTTTATGTTTTATTTGGTATATGGATTGCTGCTTTTTGTTTGTAAAGTTCAGAATTTAAAAAAAGGAAAGTTACATTCAATTTATCATATGCTTTTTTTTTTAAAAAGCCAGTTGTGCACATTAGAGATTTGTGGTTTTATCTGCTGTCCTCTTTTTATATTCTACTTTGTATATGAAAATACTCTCTTTTTTTTGGTGTTTACTAAGTGCAGAATAAAAAACATTAAAATTTGAAATGCAGAGGTTGTTATATAATAATGGTTGGAAATCACTGCTTAGGGAGTCTTAAATGTCAGGGTGAAGAAGGCCATGATAGTTGGCAAGTGATTGTGGGTATTTTAAGAGAGTCATCAGGGAGATGGATGAGTTCCTGGTCCTAGGAGGATGCAACAGCAAGGAGAGAGAAGATTGCTTCAACATCCAGGGCTGGAGAATCCTGCTGGGTAGAAGGTGAGAGGACCTAACCCAGAGAGGGCATAGCTTCATCGCACAGGCACAGGGTCTATTGTCAAGAAGGTTGTCATTCTTACCTTGAAAATCTCTTCCTTGTTATCCCCAGCCTTGACTAGTTATTCCCATAGCCTGTTAACTCGGTCCCTACTTTTAGTCTTTCCTCCCTCCAGTATGTCACTCAACTGATAAAGAAATCTTCCTAATTCATAGCTGTGATCATTTCATTCCTCTCCTCAAAAAATATCGGCGGCTCACTATTGTCTGTGATAAAACACAACCCTTTGATTTGGCATTCAAGGCCCTTCACAATCAGATTCCAATTTACTTTTTCAGTCTTATATCACATTACTCCTCATTACATACTCTACAAATGTTCTCCTGCCCAAGTGGACTCACTATTTCCTGAGCTCATCCTGATCCTTCTTTCATCTGTCCTGATCCCTCCATGGATTCCCCATTCTTACGATGAATTTCCTTTTATTAAATTTTAATTAATTAAATTAAAAATCCTTTTATTGAAATCTTGCTTGTCCTTCCAGAACCGATTTAAATGTCTCCTCCTCCATGAAGACCTTCTTAATGGTTCCTTTTTTAAGCCTCTAAGCCTTCTTCATTGATCCTCTCCTAGACTTTTTTGATCTGGCTAGTGATTCATCGACCAAGGGGAAATCCGGGTGTGGAAACTTTCTCTGCTGATGCAGACCAACAACTTGTGTTTAACAATAATCCCAGAGAATTGCTCAGGGCACCCAGAAGGTTAAATGAATTGGCCATCCTCAGACAGCAGAAAATGGACTAGAACTGAGGTCTTCCTAACTTTCAAGCCGTCCTTCTTTTCACTTACAGTGGGCAGTCTCTCCTGTGGACTTAACATATTTTCTTTTAAGATTGCTTTTTTTTTTCTTTTTGGAGGGCAATTGGGGTTAAGTGACTTGCCCAAGGTCACATGGCTAGTAAGTGCGTCAAGTGTCTGAGGTCGGATTTGAACCCCGGTCCTCCTGACGCCAGGGCCGGTGCTCTATTCACTGCACCACCTAGCTGCCCCACTTGACATATTTTAATATGTATTACAGTCATTCGTGTATATGTCTGATTTCTCCACAAGTTTGTAAGCTCCTTAAGAGCAAAGACTCCGTTTTCTTCCCGTTTGTGTTTCTGACTTTCTGGACTTCTCACCTTTGACTTTTCCTCAGCCCCTGGGACCTACTCACACCGGAACATCCCTGCTCCAGTCATTCTTCCATTAATGGGTACCTTCCGTGGGCTACATTTTGGGGAGGGGCCCAGGCCGGCCCTCCTCATTCCCCTCCCAGCTGTGCTTCTGCCTCGGGAACGTCTACATATTGCCTGGGCTCATGTAGGTACCTTCTTTTCCCCTGCTCCATCTAATTTTCAGCTCCCTTTTATATGTTACGTTCCTCAGTCAGAATATAAGCTCCTAGGAGCAGGTTGGTGTCAAAGTAAATAAAGGACCAGGCCCTGGAGTCAGGAGGACCTGAGTTCAAATGCAGCTGTGTGACCCTGGCCAAGTCACTTAACCCCATTGCCTTACCCCCCCCAAAAAAATTTAAAATAAAAAAAATTGCTTGTCATCTACCTGTCTACTATGTTGTCTCCTATTTTTGTATTCCCAGCATTTCACACAGTAATCTATAATAGGTATTACTTTAATTAAAATGGTTGCCCGGTGCCAGTGTATGGACAGAACAAGCACACAAGTCTTGATGACTCTGAGAGTCTGCAAGAAGAGGTTCTCAGCTAAGACGGGTGAGCCTCAGGATCTAACCAGATTCCAACCCTGCACGGTCTCAAGGGTGGGCCTGAAGGATTCCTTTAGAAAGTCTGCCCCGGGTGCATCAGGGCAGCAGATCTCTGTGTCTGTAGCACTCTGATATCTGTCTGAATCCAGTCTGGCCCTGTCCCTCCTTATGCCAACAGGGAGTTTTTTTCATTTTATTTAGAAGTTTGGTTTAAGTGAGTGTGGCTGTGGCTACTTTACTTCTAAAAGGAGAGGGGAGAAGCAGGGTGGGCATCCCTGGGTCTGAGCCCTGGGAAGGGGGCAGCAGTAGGAGAGAATGAAAGCTATAAATCAACTGGGCCATCCGAAGCCCTGGGGACAGGCACAGTGAAGAGAGTACACGAGGCAAAGTTGGGAGTGAATCGAGTGAGTTCCTTTGTATTGTTGTTGCTGTAAGTTTTTCATTCATTTTAAACTTAAACACGAAATGTGAAGAAAAAGAACATTTTCCTGTATACAGCAGGACATAAGAGAGAATTCTATATAAAAGCATAATTTTCCATTTCAAGAACACCTATATAATAAATACTACACACGGTTTTCAAAGCTCCATCTTTTCTTTGCTTCCCTCTAGTTTTTCTTCTGTTCTCTGCTAGCCACTTTTTACTTTATTTTTCCCCTCCCCCAAGAAAGATATATATATGTATATATGTACATGTATTTGTATGTATACGTACACACACACATAAACATACATACACGCAGATATCTATAAATATACACATATCTACACAATATGCTCATACGCACATAAGTAAGCCCATACGATGCGTATTTCCACCTTGAATGAGTTCTTAGACCTCATACTGTCATTTTCGGAGACACCCATCGAACTACTAATTTCCTCCCCACGAGACTTTAAAGCCCATTTCCACCATCCCATCAACCATAAAGCCCTCATGGAATCTTAGAATGCTATAAACGGAAACCCTGCCTCAGAGGACAGCTGGTGATTGATTCTGCATTTGAGGAGCTTAGAAGGTGTGGCTGCTGTCCAGGGCTGAGAGAGTCCAGCAGCCACTCAACAGGTAGATAAGATAGAAGGGAGTTGGGCTGGGGTGGGGTGGAGTATCCTAAGGAAAAGGGTTGCGTGAATGCCGCCCAGTCTGCTGGGAAGGAACACAGTCCAGTCTTTCTCAGTCTATTTCTCTGATGCCCAGGGGACACGATGAATCTGGCTTTACTGCAGAATCTATTTGGGGGAAGGGGAGGGCAGAGGAGGAGCCAAGAGCAAAGGGACTTTGGAGTGGTTTGGGAGGGGCTCATAGCACCCGTGTTTCTCCTCATTTCCCCTCCCTTTTCTTCCCTTAGTCTCCCCAAACCAGATTTTCCTCCCCAGTCCCCCTCTTACCTATGCCCTTCTCTCTCCTCTCTTTTCCATTCCCTCTCTCTCCCTCCTTTTTTCTTTTCTCACCTTTGCCTTCTATGCTCGCCTTGTTTTTCTCTCTGTGTCCTTTCTCTGTCTTCCTCTTCTTCCTTTCTCTTTACCTTTATTCCAATCCTCTCCATTGATTAGGTTTTCGGGGCAAGGGATGTGCATACACAATATATACACACACACATAACACACACGTGCCTGTATATACACACACACACTCAGGTTCAACCAGAGCCCAAAAGAGGCCAATTTTTGCATGTGCTTTGGGGTTTTTTGTTTTGTTTTGGTAGAAAAGGGCAAGAGGGAGATTAATGGGTTTGTACACCACATAGAAGGGGGGCCAGAATGCCACCCTCTGCATAAACACTTCTTAACACTCATCAAAATCCTACTGTTCTCAAATCACACCTCTACCCTCGGATTATAGATCATGGGTTTTTAGAGTTGGAAGGCATCTTACAGTCAGAAAGTGTTATACTCTTATTTTATAGATGAGATAACTGAATCTAGATTTGAGCTCAGCACCTCTGACTTCAAATCCTACAGACTTTCAATCGTGGTGCCATACATTTTTGGGGTGGGGCTCCAGTCTTCGGTGATCTCTCTTCCTGTGCATTCCTGTGGCATTCTGTGCCTCTCACTTCATACCCCTTGCCACATTCTCTCTTGTATTACAGTTATTTGAGAAAAACCAGGGAGCAGAGATGGCAGGAAACCTTTTTATTTTTTTTTTTGGTTAGTGGCTTGTGGTTTGAGGGGGAGAAGTCTCTAAACTGGAAAGGCAGAGAGAGAGGAAATAACTGGGAGAAGGGAAGGGAGAGATGCCTCCTGAGGCAGTCCCATGCATCCTTCCTTTCTATTGAGGATGGCCCCTCTTCTGGCCTAGGGAACTTAGAGGACTTTGGGGATTTGGGGACCTGGGCTTTTCATTATGCCCTCTCTCCACCTTTAGGGTGGTAAGAGGAATGGGTTCCATGACCCTTGATTTGGAGAGTCAATTCCTTTTAGTTATTCTTCTAAGCTTATGCTTTATCTAGGTTTCTTTGTGTTATACTCATCCCCCTATGGTCACTGTTCCTGTCCCTATTCTCCTCAGCCAGGCAGTAGAAGTGGGGAGTGTGTGGAATAGGGTTTCTTCCCTCTCTCCTTAGTTGGGCTGAAGTTATGGCTGGAAAGTCTTCCTAGCCAGTCCTGCTCACCATGGCACCAGGGGGAGAGGAACTGAGTTTCATCTTCTTCCAATGGAATGACAACCAACTTTTTCAGGAAAGAGGAAGGTCTCCCTGAAGGAGGGGTAGTGCTCATGCTCATCCACACCTCTAAACCTCTCCCACTTGACTGAGGAGGAAAGGAGATACTGAGATATATTAGAAAGAACTCTGTAATTGGATTCAGAAGACCTGGATTCAAAATCCTGCCTTTTCTATGGAAGGGAAGAATTTACGACCAAACAAGAGAAAGATAACATCATGAAATGCGAAATAAATGTTGATTACATTAAATTAAAAAGTTTTTGTATAAACAAAGTCAATGCAACCAAGATTAGAAAGAAAGCAGAAAGCTGAGAAACAATTTTTACTGCCAATGTTTCTGATAAAGGCCTTATTTCTGAAATATATAGAGAAATGAGTCAAATTTATAAGAATATAAGTCATTTCCCAAATGATAAATGGTCAAAGAATATGAACAGGCAATTTTCAGATGAAGAAATTAAAGCTATCTATAGTCATATTAAAAAAATGCTCTAAATCACTATTGATTAGAGGAATGCAAATTAAAACTCTGATGTTCGGGCGGCTAAGTGGAGCAGTGAATAGAGCACTGGCCCTGGAGTGAGGAGGATCTGAGTTCAAATGTGACCTCAGACATTAAAACACAAAAAAACTAGCCATGTGACCTTGGGCAAGTCACTTAACCCCAATTGCCCCTCAAAAAAAAGGCAAAAAAAAAAACAAACAAAAAACTCTGATGTACCATCTCACACTTATCTAACTGGTCAATATGACAAAAAAAGAAAATGATAAATGTTAGAAAAGATATGGGAAAATTGGAACACTAATGCATTGTTGGTGGAATTGTGATTTGATACAACCATACTGGAGAATAATTTGGAACTATTCCCAAAGGTACATACCCTTTGATCCAGCAATATCACTACTAGGTCTGTATCTCAAGGAGATCATAAAAAATGGAAAAAGATCCACATGTACAAAAATATTTATAGTAACTCTTTTTGCAGTGGCAAAGAATCTGAAATTAAGGCCCATCAATTAAGGAACGGCTGAACAAGCTGTGGTTATGAATGTGATGAAATATTATTATGGTATAAGAAATGATGACCAAGATGATTTCAGAAAAACCTGGAACTGATGCTGAGTGAAGTGAGCGGAACCAGGAGAACGTTGTACAGAGTAACAGGCACATGGTGCAATGAGAAGCTCTGAATGACTTTGCTCTTCTCAGCAATACAAGGATCTAAGACTCATGTTGGAAAATACGACCCACATCGAGAGAAAGAACTATGGCGTCTGAATTCAGATGGAAGCAGACGATTTTCTCTCTCTCTTTTTCTTTTTCATGGTTTTTCCTTTTTTTCCCTGATTCTCCTTTCACAACATGACTAATGTGGAAATAAGTTTCATATGATTGTACATGTATATGTCTACCAAATTGCATGATCTCTTGGGGAAGGGAGAGGGAAGGGGAGAAGGAGAGAGAGAAAAAAGGCAGGGAGAACAACATTTGGAACTCAGAATCTTATAAAAGCGAATCAAAGTGAAAACTATCTCTACATGTAATTGGAAAAAATAAAATACTATTAAATGGGTGAAAAAAATCCTGCCTCTTCAAGTCAAGCAAGTAGTTTAGCCTTCTTTGAGACTTAGTTTCCTGCTCTGTAAAATGAGGGAGATGACCTGTGAGGTCCCTTCCAATTCTCAATTAAAATCCTATAATGGCAGTCCCAGAGAAGCTCTAACCCTAGTTAAACAATAGCTCTCAGTTATGACCAAGGAAATAGTATCTGAAGTGCAGGATGGCGTGGTGAGCATGCACAGGGATAGGTTTGCAAATCCTAGAGTTAGTGGGCACATGGAAGCTTCTGATTTAGTTATACTCTTTGGGACAACTCTAGGCACCATGAGCCAAAACTCCTTAAAGTCCGTCTTGTACTCCTGCAGATTTTTTCAGGGTTTCTTCTTTATCTTCTTATTCAAGATCCTTGGCCCTCAAAAATAATCACAGAGTGTAAGCCTTGGGGTGGTCACTTTACCCATCCATTTGTCACAATATGGGGTAACTTCAAAGGGTGGGAAACCAGTGTGCATTGAATTCATTGCTCTCAGTCCTCCACCTGAGCAGATGGAGCTCTGGGCACTGGGCTGAGACCTAAGGGAAATGATGTTCAGTCATGTAGAACAGAAAAGCCAAAGTCGCTTATTCTTAGGGAGCTGGGGGTGGTGGTGGTGGTGGTAAACAGGAACCCTGGCTAGGGGTGGATACCTGAGAATTGAGGCATGTTGAGGGGTGGAGATGAGAAAGGAGTACATTCCAGGTATGAGGGACAGCTTTTGCAAAGGTATGGAGGTGGGAAAGATAGAAAGTTGTATGTGAGGAAGGGCCAGCAGATCAGTTTGTCTGGAAAGAGGGTACATGAAAAGGGAGTAATATATACCAAAACTGGAAAGGTAATTTGGAGTCAGAAGGTAAAGGGCTTTTAATACCAAACAGAGGAGTCTGTAGTTCTTCCTAAAAATAGTAGGAAGCCACTGTATTTCTTGAGCTGAAGATCACAGGACCATAGATTTAGGACATCCTAAACCTAGAGTTCTCCAGCAGAGGATCATATAGGATCTTAGATTTTGGGCTGGAAGGATCCTTAGAGTCATCTAGATCAACTGCTTCACTTTAGATATGAGGAATCTGAGGCTCAGAGTGGTTAAGAAACTCATTCACTCAGGCAATTTTCAGAGGTAGAAATTAAAGATAACTATAAGCATATGAAAAAATGCTCTAAATCACTATTGACTAGAGATATGCAAAACAAAACAACTCTGAGGTATCACATCTCACCAACTGGCTAAAATGACAAAACAGGAAAATGACGAATGCTGGAGAGGATGTGGAAAAATTGGAACACTAACGCATTGTTGGTGGAGTTGTGAACTGATTCAACCATTCTGGAGAGCAATCTGGAACTATGCCCAAAGGGCTATAAATAATTGCATACCCTTTGATCCAGTAATATCACTTCTGGGGTTGTATCCCAAAGAGATCATAGAAGTGGGAGGAAGACCCATATGTACAAAAATATTTATTGCAACTCTCTTTGTGGTGGCAAAAAAATTGGAAATTAAGGGGAT
>CM053590.1:205879877-205908566 GCA_028646515.1 Pseudochirops corinnae | reverse complement strand
GTAACCGTGGCAAAATTATGGCTAACTCGTGGCTAACTCGTGGCTAACTTCAAGGGGTCAGAGAAATCATCTGAGTCAACTTCCCAATGCAAAGCTCGTACTAGACATCAGCCTGTATCTGATTCAGAATTCTGTATCTGGAAGGCCTAGGTCCTCCTGCCTCTGACACACGTGAGCCGTGTAACCGTGGCAAAATTATTCAAGGCCAGTGTGGAAGTTGGCATACGGGGGTGGGAGAGGCCGTGACATTGAATAGGACTGAAGGAAATCGAATTACGTGAAGACTTCCTGGCCCCAGCCGGCAATGCTCGTGAAGATCCTCGGGGGCAGGTCCCTGGATGGGTTGATGGCATAACCTGTGTTCATGCCCAGTGACAATCCTATGGTGACCACAAGAATACCTATGACCAGAGCGTGGGTCCCTTGCAGAGCTGGGCTGTTCTTTCTGTCCGTGATGGCCAGCAGGCACAGCTGGAGTATTCCGGTTACGTATATCTATGGAAACAGCGACAGCAACAACAAAACAAAAAAGGAGCCCTCACCCCGAGGAGCCCCTGCTGGGAAGAGAACCCGGCTTGGCTCTGGAGAAGTGGCCCAGCCAAGGGGAGGGCACCGTTTCCACCTGAATTTTCCCCTGCAGAGCTGAGCATTAGGGACACACTAGGGATTGGAACAGGAGTGCAGTAAGGGGTTAGGAGCTCATTCATTCATTCATTTTTGATTTGTTCATTCATTCAACAAAGATTTGTTAAACACCTAGTATGTATGAGGGACCATGTTAGCTCCTAGGGATAAGGAAAATAAATGAGACACGCGGGAGCTCACGATCTAGTATGACCAATGTTGATGACCAGTATACAAACATGAGACAAATTTGAGTATGATCAGTGCCTAGGGGGTAGCTGTGGTTTAAGTGGAAAGAGCACCAAATTCGGATTCAGAAGACCTGTATTCAAATTCTAGTTCTTCCACTTACTATCTATGTGCCCTTGGGTAAATAATTTCATCTTTGTGGGACTGGAGAGTTTCTTCATCTGTAAAATGAGGGGGTTGAGCAGAATGATCTTTAAGGTTTCTTCTAGTCCTAAATTGTATTGTCATTTCACTTTACTTCTCAGAGCCTCAGTTTCCCAATCTGTAAAATGGGGGAAATAATATTTGCCCCACCAGCCTCATAGAAGAGTTGTGAGAATCAAATGAGATAAAGTATGTGTAGGTGCTTTGCAAATTATAAATCTCTATAAAAACTTCAGCTACTAACATTACTATGAGAAACACTACAGCCAAGAACAGTACAAGGAGCAGTGGCGTTAGAGTCAGTAAGACCTGGGTTCAAATTCTACCTCTGACATTAAAGGACTGTGTGACTGGGAAAGTGCCCTCAGGAAAATATCTAAGAATATACGTTGTAGAACATTTACAGATAGACATTAGTAGGGGGAATTTCCCCACAGGAAATACCACATGTCAAGACATATATTCTGTCCCCCCTGCCACACGTGCTGTGAAAGATTCACGAAAGGAGAGATCGCTTTCCAGTGGGGGGACAGGGAAAACTTCTAGAAGGAGGTGGCATCTCAACTGGGTCTCAAAATAAGGGAAGGTGGTTTCAGAAAAACCTGGGAAGACTTACATGAACCAATGCAAAGTGAAATGAGCAGAACCAGGAGAACATTGTACACAGTAGCAGCCACACTGTGCGATATGACTTAGCTGTGCTGATCAATATAATAGTCCAAGATAATTCCAAACGGTTCATGATGAGCAATGCAGTCCCCCTCCAGAGAAAGCACTGATGGAGTCCAAATGCAGATTGAAGCATAACATTTCCACTTTATGTCCCTTGCTTTTTTTTTTTTTTTGCAACATGGCTAATATGGAAGTGTCTTTTTATGATTTCACATGAGGGAGAGAATTCAGAAATCAAGATTTTTAAAAAAAAAAACTGAATGTTAAAATAATTTTTTAAAGGGAAAGATTTAAATAAGAAACAATAGGAATTAGAAGGAGGCCACTTCAGCCTTGAAGAGCATTCTGAACAAAGATATAGAGGTAGGGATAAGGGTCAGAGCTCAGTGAGGAGGATGGAAGCTCCTCATGGAGATCAGAGGGGGCCTAAACACAGTCAGTGGGTTTTTTATAATGTAGAGACCATCCTAAAGTGAAGAATCATAAAGCATGGAGCTGGTCAAGGAGCTGGTTGGACATTCTGGGGCTAGTATACAGGAGAGGAAGAGACAGCTAGAGGCACAATGGCTGGAGTGCTGCTGGATCAGGAAAGTCTAGGTTCAAATGCTGCCGAGCAAGCAGTTAGTAGCATGTGACACTCAACCTCTTTTACCCTCAGTTTCCTCATCTGTAGAAATAATAGAGCATGTCCCTCACAGGGCTGTCGTGAGGGTCAAACGAGGTGATATTTGTAAAGCACTTTGCAAACCTTGAAGAACCATTGTGACTCAGTTTATCAAAACCTTTCAGAACCAGTAGAAGGAAACTACAGCTGGGGCCTGCCTGCTGACTTGAGGAAGACAGTGGCTCTCTGGAAAACACTGGGATGACCCTCTTAGGAGATCAGATGTGCCAAGAAACCAGGTGTTCAGAAACCACCTCATTCCTTACAGTGTACAAGGGGAAAAAAGGCAGCTTTCTTTCTCAGCCCTACAGGCCACAAAAGGGAAACTGGAAATGTTTTTTTGAAAATAATTGTGGGGGCGGCTAGGTGGTGCAGTGAATAGAGCAATTTTGCCCTTATCTGGGATGGATGTGACTCACTCAAGACTGATTATGAGGGAGAGACAAGCTTGAACTTGCTAGAATTAGCAAACTCAGTGTGGGGAGAGACTTAGTGAGAATGACGGGAGACTCAGCAAGAGAGATGGGAACTGCGAGAAGGAATTGTATTCAGTGCTGATTCTCGTCTTGCCTTTTCCAATTTAGTCCAAATCCAAGGTAACAGCACGATTCATGTGGGCACTTAATACAAGTGTCTGCCATGTATAAGGCATTGCACTAGGAGCAAGGGATACAGAAACCAAATTAAATAGTCCCTGCATTTACATTCTACTCAGAGACACGCCATGTAAACATAAACACAAAGTCATTTGAAGGAAAGAACACTAACAAGGAGTGGAATGAGGAAGGCTTCCTGGGGAATGTGATATGGGAGCCTTGAAGGAGATACACTCAGAGGCACAGGTGAGGAGGAAGTGAATTCCAGGGATGGGGCCCAGAGAGAAGAGATGGAATACCAAGTTGGGGGGAAGTACAGCAGACAGCAGGCCTGAAATGGAGAATGTGTGAAAAAGAGTAATATGAATTAAGCCTCCAAAGACAGGCTAGAGCCAGATTTTGAAGGACTTTGAAAGCCAAACAGAGGAGTTTGTATTTTGTTCCTAGAAGTAGTAGGGAAATCACTAAAAGTTTTCAAGCAGAGGCTTATTGGACTTGTGCTTTAGGATTATCAGTTTGGTGAGATGCTAATGCATTGTTGGTGGAGTGTGAATTGATTCAAATCAATTTGGAACTATGTCCAAAGGGCTATAAAATCATGCATGCCCTCTGACCCAGCAATGCCATTATTAGGTCTGTATCCCAAAAGAGATCTTTAAAAAATGAAAAAGACTTATATGTACAAAATGTTTATAGCAGCTCTTTTCTGGTGGCAAAGAATTGGAAATTGAGGGAATGCCCATCAGTTGAGAAATGACTGAACAAGCTGTGGTATATGATTGTAATGAAATACTAGTAAGAAATGATGTGGGGATGGCTAGGTGGCGCAGTGAATAGAGCACCAGCCTTGGAGTCAAGAGGACCTGAGTTCAAATCCAGCCTCAGATCCTTAACACTAGCCATGTGACCTTTGGCAAGTCATTTAACCCTAATTGCCCTGCCTTCCCTCCTCCAAAAAGCTAAAGAAAAAAGAAAAAAAAAGAAATGATGAGCAGATAAATTTCAGAAAAACCTGGAAAAACCTACATGAACTGAGGCAAATTGAAATGAGCAGAACCAGGACAACATTGTACACAATAAGAGCAACATTGTATGATGGTCTACCCTGAATAACTTGGCTATTTCAACAATATAGTGATCCAACACAACTCTCAAGGACTTATGATGAAAAATGCCCTCCATCCCTAGAGAAGGAAGTGATGGAGTCTGAGTACAGATCAAAGCAGACTTTTTAACTTTATTTTTCTTGGTGTTTTTTTGGGGGGGAAGGGGCGGTATCTGTGTTTTCTTTTACAGCACTACTAAACTTGCAACAGATATCAATCATTTTTCTAAAAAGGAGTATCAGTTTGGTAGCAATGTGGAGGATGGATTGGAAAGTGAGGAGACTGGAAAGCAGGAGCATCATTAGGAGATTGTTACACCTGTCCTTGGCAAGTAGACCTTGTGCAGGAGGATGGCTACATGAAGGGAATGTATGCAAGATATGTTGGGGAGGTACTACTGACAAGACTCAGCAATGGACTAGCTATGTGGAATGAGGGCAAGAGAAGATTTAAGGATTGACCCTAAGATTGGAAACCTGAGTGACTGGAGGGAATGGTAGTGCTTTCAACAAGAAGAAATATGTTTAGAGGAGGAATGGGTTTAGAGGGGAAGATAAGGAATTCTGTTGGAGTTTGAGCTGCCTATAGAACGTCTAGTTAGATGGCAGATATGGCTACTGGAGTTAGGGAGACAGAATAGGATTGGATATACCAATCTGGAATAATTAAACCCGTAAAAGCTGATGAGAGGAGGAGGAAAGAGTGGGGAGGGGAGGAGAGGGTGAGAGGACAAGGGGAGGGAGAGAGAGGGAGAAAGAGAGAGAGAGAGAGAGAGAGAGAGAGAGAGAGAGAGAGAGAAGTAATATAATGGATAGAACCCTGGGACTAGAGTGAGGAGGACCTGAGTTCAAATTCCACATCAGGTACACCTACTAGCTGTGTAGCCCTGGCAGGTCACTTAACCTCAGTTTCCTAAACTAAAGGGAGATGATAATAGCACCTGCTTCCTAGCCTTGTTGTGAGGATAAAATGAGACATTATTTCTAAAGCATTTAGCACAGTGATTGGCACACAGGTGTTTAATAAATTCTTGTTTCCTTCCTTCCTTTGTCCCTTCCTAGTCCAGAGCCTTGGAAGACACCTACAGCTGGGGGTAGGACATAGATGACCCAGCAAAGGAGACTTACTGGATCACCACCCCTTCCTCTCTTACCATACAGATCATACCCATGATTCTCATGACCTAACTCAAGTGCTAACCACAAATTAGTCCCAAAACAGTCTCATTAATTTCTCTCTGATTTCTTCCAAGCTGCCAAACTCTAGTTTCTTGATGATACACTATTCTGCAGTGTTCTCTTTTTGTTCTGAGGATGCAAATGCTGTCTCCCCTTCCGTACTGTAAGCTCCCCAAGACCAAGACCACATGACCTCCAAGCCCTCTTATCTGCCTAGAACAAGAAAGGGCATAAAATCCTTGTTGAACTCAATTTGCTTGTTTTCCTCTTAAAGAAGGAGACAATGCCATGTGAAAATGGATGAAACTACTGGAAGAATTTCAGTTACTGTGATAAGCAAATAAATGAATGAGATATTTCAGGGCCAGAGATCTTCTTGGGGCTCCTCAGATGACAGACCTTTTTTGTCTTTACATAGAGACAGTCCCGCTCAGTGGACAGCAGTACTGCCTATGGGCACATGTTCAGCAGGGATGGGGGAAGGGTTAGAGTTGGCCCTCTACATAGGCAGATCTGGTTTCAGGGAAACTGAAGTATTCTCCCTTGGTCTAAAATACCTCCCCTCTTCCCAGACCCCATCCTCAGATCATTGGATGCACTAACATAATAGAGAACACAGGAAGGGTTCTCTGGGTCCAGAAGACCCCTATATTTCATATGTATGAAAGTGGTCTAGGAGGGCCCTTAAACTTCTACAGCACTTGAAGGTTCTCTGGGTGCCCTTAATTCCCACCCCCCCCCCCCTTCTCATTTCCCCCACCCAGACTCTGAGCTGCTCACTCATCACTGACCTCATCTATGAATCCCCTCCACAGAGTCATGTGGGAGGCAGGGTAAGTAGCAAAGATGCTGGCGGTTGCTCGGGGTCCAGTGACTGTCAGATTCCCATCTGTGTAGTCTATGAGTGCCTCTGGGAAGAGAGGGTGAAAATTGGTTAATCTTGGATTGTTATGGACTCATAGCGATCAAGAGTCTAGGACCTATGACCCCTTTCCCCTACCCTACCCCTCAAGCCAGCTAAGAAACTTGGCTTCAGGGCCCAGAAAGAAAGGAAACAGTAGGGAGCCTAAGCAATTTTCCTTTTTATATTACTCTCATAGTATAGGGGCATAGGACTTGAGAAATAGAATATAAAACAGGGAGCATCTATCTGGTAGTAGAGGAAACAAACAGGAATATTTACTTTAGGAAGGGAATGCCCTCTTTATATCAGGGCAGAGGGTGAGGGACACAGGCATGATCATACACCCAATACCGCCCATTTCACAGATAGGGATTCAGAGGTCCAGGGTTGAGAAATGATTCAGAATTCTTGAATAACAGAGCTTGAAGGGAACTTAGAAATCACCTAAACTAATAATCCTAATTTTATAGTTGAGGAATCAGGAAACTTGCCCTGGGTCACATAGTAAATTAACAGCAGGACACAGATCTTCCAACCCAGCTCAGATCTGCAAAAGGTCATATGGAAGCATAGAGTAGACTAGGACCTAAAGGCTCTGTCTGTGGGACCCTCAGATTCTGCTAGTGTGTGACTCACCATAGTAGAGGCCATATATGGTAAATGATGCTAAGAAGGATCCAAAGCACTGTCCTGCTGTGTAGACAGGAAATTTCTTCCAGGGCATCTGACCCAGGACACAGCTTGTAAAGGTAATAGCACTGTTCATGTGGGCACCTAGAGCAAAGAGAGTGAGCAGTGGGGCTTGAGGGGAAGGAGAACTCAGTCTGAAGTACATCCCTAAAGTCAGCCAGCCTGGACAGGTGAGTAGGTTAGAACACTCTTCCAAAAGGCCATGGGATATAGGCCCCAGGTCTTGGGAGGGGAGGAGGGCAGGAAACAATCTGGAAGGGGAACCTTCAGGGGCCTTTAGAAGGGAAGGTGGGGGGGGGGGGTACCTGGAATGACTGGCAATCAATCAGTGAAGAGAGATAGGTTTTTGGGTGGGCTGGGTGGTCCCCAGTCAGAACTCTTTTTTACTTTGGACACGTGAAAATGATTTAGTGTTGGAGAAAAAAAGGATGGAATCAGCTTATGTAAGGGGGCGATCTGTTTTAGGGGCAGGGTCTGATTCCCAGATACTCACCAGAAATTCCCCCAGCCACGTGGACCCCCATAGCAACACCAAAGCCAAATCCCAAGTTGATGGTGAGGTATGTCCCATAATCACTCCCCCCCAGAACCTTCTGGGCCACAGACCCCAGACCAAACACCTGCCTCCAAAAAGAGAAGAGCAGAAACTTGAGGCCTCATGGTCCTGCTATCTGGCAGTCACTGGTCCTAAGCTTGGGCCGTATGGTCCCACCCACAGGGAGCTCCCAAATTGCGTGGCTCAAAGGGACAGGCCAGATGGCTTAGGAAGGACTTGTCTCATGCTTGGCCGTCCCCTTCATCCCACCCACTTTCTAGCATCTCTCAAAAGAGTATTCGCTGCCACCATCACCCTGCCATGCCCTTGGCAGTTACAAAATACAATTTTCTTGATTGTGATCTCATCAGTTCCATCTCTGTACAAACCACCCTGAATCCAGTTCCTTGAATCCTTGGGGCACCCTTTAGACTGCCATGCCCTGTCGTCCTCTCCCTCTCCCCACCACTAAGATAGGAGGATAAGGAAGAGCTTTTCAGAGAAAGCATGGAGCAGGTGATGAGTACATATGTGTTGATTATTGAAAGGAGGAGAAAAGCCAGGAACTGGAAAAGGCCATTCCCTTGCACAGAGATAGCCATCAACCTTGAAACCCTTTCTTATCCCCTCTGCTTGGAGCCCCCATAGGCCTAAGGCGATCCTGCCTTTCTAATGAATATCAGACATAAAAGAAACCAGTTGGTGGGGAAAAAGAAACAGGATAGCAGCTTCCAGTCTCCTCACCCAACCTAAGCTCCCTCACCTGGACGTGCCTTATGTTAATCAACATCATTTCTAAACTTAACCAAAACACGGTGCACCAGACCTGCTCTGAACAAGGCCACGCACAAAGGAACCAAGCTGGGGGAGGCATGTGTGTGGTCTATATCGGGTTTAAAAATTTACCTCTACTGGGTCTAACTATCCAGAGGATTTGTACCTTCGCTGTGACACACATACATATACATGGGCTTGTCATGAAATCATTATGTCCTTGCCAGAGAGTAGATTTCTTTCCCATTAACATTTATTCCTCATTCAATTTCATCTTCTTAGGTTCAGCTCATCATTATAGGCTGTAAAGACCTTTTTTTGGATTCCAATTCTGTCCTCCAACATAGTCATTCTTCCCAACTTTATAGCGCCTATAAATTCGATGAGAATGCAGGTTTTCAAATTAAGTGGAAAAAGAACAACAGTAGGCTAGGGCAGTTCCAGAATCGCAAAATCTGGTCTGATTTTTATGAGGCCGAAACGGGAAAAGAAAAGGGAGGGGGTACGGCTATTTTTTTTTCCCAAAAAATGCACCAGAGAAAGGCAGATCTGAAAGGCATATTCTGTACCTTCAGTTCCAAGGTTAACAGCCCTCATGGGGCTGGAATTCTTTAGTATTGATGAGTAACTCCCCTCCCCACTCTGATGATGGAAATGGTAGAGATGGTTTAAATCTGAGAGAAAGAAAGTAGGGAAGAGATTGGATCCAGAGGCACTTCCTTGATAAACCTAATCTCCTTGGGGATTTAGCATGAGAGGAGATGATGGGTGAATCTAACCAATTTCCCCTCCCCTTTCTGGTTAAGGTAGCCCTAAAGAAGAAGGAGGAGCAGCCAGGTGATATAGTGGATAGAACAATGATCTTGGATTCAGGAAAACCTGAGTTCAAATCTAACTTCAGACATTAGCTATGTGACCCTGGGAAAGTCACTTAACCCCTATTTGCCTCAGTTCCTCTCCTGTAAAATGAAGGAACACTGCAGAAGGAAGTGACAAACAGCTCCGGTATCTTTGCCAAGGAAACCCCACGGACTTGTCACAAAAAGTTGGGCACAACCAAACAGCAAGAAAAAGAGGAAAAGGAGATGGAGGGGAGCTTTTTCTCCCATTTGCAGAAATCTCCCAAAATTACAGCAGCTGCCACCCATTACCTAATCAATGCCTGACCATGCAGCCAGTGAACTGTTTAGGGACATGAGCTCCTCCCCCCACCCCATTCTGGCTCTACGAGTTGAGGGAGAACTCTGATTTGGAGTCCAGAGATGTGGGTTTGAACCCTTGCTTCCTGTCTATGTGCCCTGGGACATGTCAAGCACTCTCCCTCTCTGCCTCGATGTCTTCATCTGTCAAAAAGGGAATAATGCCGTGCCAGCTTTGCAGGATGTTAAAGCCCTTTGAAGGAGTTGATGTTGACTGTTCCCCTCCCTTTTTGCCTTCCTTGTTCACCACTTTTAGGAATATTAATCCAGAAAGGAAGCCGTGCCATGTATTGTGAGCCCCTCTGTGTCCCAGCTCATAAAACTCTCATCGTGATCACTCCGATGCGAAGGCCAGGTGGGACCATTTTTTATTTTATCCCCTCTACTGCCCTTGGGCACTCCAACCTCCTTCTCCGGGGATGGGAGGCACTCCTAGGGCGGAAAAATCTTTCTCCAAGACAGTGGTTTCCCAATGAACACGTCCCCCCAGCCTAAATTCATCACGAGACCTTAGACTCTCCCCACAGTTGCCTTCCCCCTCCTTACCAACGCCCCTTTCCACTCCTCCTTCAAACGCCTTCATTTTCTCATTCTTTTCTCCCATAACCCTTACCCTTGTTGAGAAACTAAAGAAATTACTATCCCTGGAGGGAAGGGCAGGTTGGGGGAGAGGGTAGTTAGAAACACATATGTTTGAAAAGTGACAGGGTCAAGGTAGAGAATGGAATGGGTGGGGGGTGGGAGAGGATGGAGGGAAATATGGTTAGTCTTTCACAATATAACTACTATGGAAATGTTTTGTGTAACTACACATGTGCAACCTATATTGAATTGCTTGTCTTCCCAGTGGGGGTCAGTAAGGAGGGAAGAAGAGAAAGAATCTGGAAATCAAAGTTTTAAAAAAACAAATGTTAAAAAAAATTTTTTTTTGCGTGCAACTGGGAAATAAGATATTCAGGCACTGGGTTATAGAAATCCATCTTGCCCTCCTAGAAAGTTGGGGGGAATGGGGGAGGGTGTAAGAGAGAACAGATTGGGGGAAGGGGTATTCAGTAGACTTGCTATCTTGGGGTGGGTGTAAGGGAAAGATGGGGAGAAAATTTGTAATTCAAAAGCTTGTGGAAGTGAATGCTGAAAACTAAAAATAAATTTAATAACAATAAAAAAATAAAAATAGAAATTACTATCCCTTTGCTGCTCACCTAGGGGCAGGGTGGGACGCATTTCCAATACCCTTTTGTCTCTCACCTCCTCTCTCCCCATTCCTACAGTTTCCCCATATCCCTTCCCATAAAAGATTCTGGTTTAAAGTAGGTCATAAAATTTAGTCCATGAATAACATGAGATCACTACATAATTAAGAGTGCCTTCTATTTGTGTGGCATTTACATATACACATTGTATAGCTGGGCAAACTGAGACCCAAAGAGGTAAGTCACAAAGTGAGCCAGTGGAAGAACTCCAACTCAACTCGAGTCCTTACTCCAAGTTCAGTGCTATCACCACCATGACCTTTGGTATGGTTTGGGGGGAAAGACCAGCTGTAGACTGTCCTCTATTGACTGGACCTGGGTCCTACCAGTATGACCCACATAGCACTAGTTATGAGCTAAATAGAAAGACAGGTGTTATTGACAATATGGTAGTAGAAGTTAGGTGAATTTTATCTTGAGCCACCCATAGCTTTCTCACTATCCACTCACTCCTTAACACTTTGTAGTAGTTTCCCCAACCCCTTTGCCCAATCACTTTGCTAGAACTGGTCTTTCCAAGGTCACCAGTGACCTCCTAATCATCAAATACAATCACTTCTTCTCCATTCTCATCTTCTTCAACCTCAATGCAGTATTAGCTGTAGGACCTTTGACAAGTCACTTCTCCTCAGTTTCCTGATCTGTAAAGTACAAAATGAGGGAGGCCTGATTAGGTAGCAGTGAGTCTGAAAAAAATCGAGGGTTAAAGTGGCCCACAAGCTTGATAAGTATCAACAGCCAAAAAACAATCAAACAAACAAAAGATCTTGCGTGGTCTTAAGAGAAGCAGAGATTCCAGGAATAAGGAAGTAACTATCACTCTGTGTTCTACCCTGGTGAGACTACTTCTGGGGTATTGTGTCCAGTTCAAATCACAAGAACTTAGAAAGAACATTGCCTTAGGTCCATGTCTTAGACTGGATAATGTGCTGCATGTTCATACACATTGCCAATAATAATTCAGAAGAAATAGAGACATTTTTGCTAAGTTTTCAGGAATGTAAGTTTAAAAAATTATACTTGATCAAGATTCAACTATTTAGGGGGCTCCCTTTGGGAAGAGTTGTGTGATTTGGCCAGACGAGACTCTGGGAAGCCATTGAGCCCCCTGGCTTTGAAAACCCAGATGTTGGTGCTTCCCTCTCTGGTAGCCGACTAGGGTGAAGGTGGTGGAGTGTGTGGAGTGTTACAGGAGGACTAGCGCCTCTGTTGTGAGGACATGCCGGGCTCTTTTCAAGGCTGCTCATTCACCTTTGGTCGTCTTCCTCTCACCCACCTCTCACGTGCAGCTACAAACTCCGTAGAACCATCTCTGCAGATGGGCCAAACCGAGGTGAGGGGAACTGACAGTCTCAAACCCATCAGTGAGTTAGAGGGATGTCTACCCCAAACATGTGAAGACTTCCCCTGACAAAATGGGCATAGGAGAACAATTTGTTCCAAAATTGAGGAAGGGGGCTGAACCAGGCCCTGTGGAGCACTTAGACATTTCTCCACCGACAGGAAGATGATCCCAACTTCTGGCCTGGTTTTCCATATAACATGGAACTTGGAAGAATTGTTTGGACAATGCACAGCTGAGGGGAAGTAAAATGGAAGTTCAACAGCTTTCAAAATGCTTCATGTTTTGCTAACTTAAGCATTTACCTCCAGGAGGACTAAACCAGCATTTATAAGCAAAAAAAAAAAAAAAAAAAGACAACTATTTATCCAGATTTGCACTGCAACTTAATAAAAATATATCGCTTAATATTTAGTAAAATTAAATACGTAAACTTTTCAACACTATGCAAACCCCTAAAAATTAAAAAAATTTTAATGCCATACATTCTATCCATTCAAGCCTAGATTCCGTTTCAACTCTCCAGGGAAACCGTCTAATACTGTAGCCAGCTGACGCTGACCTTTCCATTCTCAGAACTCTTATAACAGATAGGGTAAGTGTGAAGCTCTCATCCTAGCCTTTGTTCATGTATTAGGCTGTGGCGTTCTTCAATTATTTCATATCCATGGGTCTTGTCTCCCCATTAGCCTATGAGCTTCCCCTGGGCAGGGGTTAGGTCCTATCCTGCTTCTCATTAGACCAAGCTCATGTCTGCCCTTCCCCGTTGAAACCCTCAACCCTCTTTCCAAAGACAGCAAGTAGAAGGAGCCCTGGGCTCCTGGCTCCCCTGTAGCACCTTTCTCTCTCTCATCAAGAGCTCTAGAGACAGTACCCACAGCTCTCATCTGGTTTACCCATTGTTCTTAGCCCTCTCCTCATTGGAGATAAGAAGATGGCTATTCCCTGTCATGTCACACACATACACCCCCTTTCCTCTTACTAGGACAGCTCCCTCCTGGCCCCGGCATATGTGGGAGGCAGTAAGAGTGGGTCCCTCCTTCAGCACTGGCCTCTCACCATCATGACATATGTACTCATGAATTCAGCCAAGAATTCTCTCATCATTTCTCCGTGCAAAGCTTCTTGCATCTGCCGCATCATGTCACTGGATGCTTGTAGTCCCCTTAAGGGTCTGGGTTGAACTCTGGAAAGGCAGAAAGAAAAAGAGGAGCAGTGAGGTTCAGCTCCCTGTACTCTTTGCTCTAGGGCTCAGACTCTTGTTTAAGCAGCTCTTTTCCTGCCCTGCATCCACCAGGTTAAAGCTTAACTTCCCCCCCCCCCCCCCACACACACCCATTGCTCCGCACACTCATGCCTGGGGCCCTCTCCCTGGGACAAGCTGGCAGGGGAGTGTGTCCACCCCTGTGTCCACTGCAGTCTCTGGAAAGAACAATAGAGAGTTCATGGGCAAAGTGAAGGGCAGACAGTTCCTGGGGCTTAATCAGGATTTGCCTCCCTCCTGTTTGCACAGCATAGTGCTGGAGTAAAGAGGAAAAGCTTTGGCCATGTCCATTTGACAGAGGGGAAGGATAAGATGAAGGATGGCTAGGTGTGGCACAGTGGCTTGAGTGCCAGGTCTGAAATCAGGAAACTCATCTTCTTGAGTTCAATCCGGCCATGGACACTTCCTAATCTGTGTGACCCTGTGCACACTTAACCCTGTTTGCTTCAGTTTCCTCATTTGTAAAATGAGCTAGAGAAGAAACGGCAGACCACTCCAGTGTCTTTGCCAAGAAAACCTCAACCAGGGTCACAAAGAGTCAGACATGACTAAGATGGCTAAACAAGGATAAATCTGAACAGAAAGTCTGGAGGCAGCCAAGCAAAACTTGGGAAGCAAAACTTCAAATGAGAAAGGGGAGATCTAGGAGGGAAAAAAGGGGAGGGGAGGGTCAACTGTCAGAAATAATGGGCTCTCTGTAAGCAAAAATTTGGTGCCAACCTCTGTGTGTGGGTTGTGTGTGTGTGCGTGCGTGCGTGCAGGAGAGTGGAGCTGAAGGGGGAATCATGCCAAGGTGGCCTCTGCTGTCGCTGATGAGCTCTGCAAACCTTGATACACTGCGAAAACACTGAGATCAGTAAGCGTCAAAAGACTGAGAAGTCAGTTACTCCAAAAAGCTGCGTTCTGCTGACAGCCCTGCCTTCCCCCAGAGACACAGCAGAGCCCGTACTGAACTAAGGTGGTCAAGTGAGATACTAGTCTTAATCTCAGTTATCCATACTAATGGATTAAAGAGCAGAAGCACGGATAATCCAAAAGTGCTACCAAGCTGAAGGTCGGAAGGTCCGTTTGTACTTGGCTCCATAGGTGTTTGTTGTCACAAGTGAATGTGGGGGAAGGGATAGCTGACAATATAATCATAGGTGTGGGGGTGGGAGGGTGATGGGGGAGTGGGCGGGGATCACAAGAGACCTCCAGGAGGAAGAAAAGGTGAGACTTAACAGGACTTCTTAAGTCTGTAAGCCTCTGACAACCCAAATAAAGAGTTGCTCTGGGAGTTGTCAGTCAGATTTGTTGAGCACACAAAGGGATGAGCCTTTGTGTGGAACTTAACAAGCCTCCCAGAGAGGGAAGCCTTTGTCCATACTTTCAATTGCATCTGCCTATGGAGGGGGGGATATGTCCATTGGCACCTTGTTGAGAAGGCTAATGACTTGATTAGGTCTGAAGTGACAGACATTGCTTCCAATATGAACTGCTCCATTTAGAGCTGGTCCTTGGCACCTCCTAAAGGGTGGGCTTCCCTCAAGACAAATTGGTTCTGACTCACGGGAAGATGGACTCTTGTCAGAGTCACCCCTTTTCACTAGCCTATAAAAATAAGTTCCAGTGATTGTTCCATAAGAAATGGTGAGCAGGCAGATTTTAGAAAAACCTAGAAAGACTTGCATGAACTGATGTGGAGTGAAGTGAGCAGAACCAGGACACAGTAACAGCAACATTGTACGATGACCAACTTTGTTAGACTTAACTCTTCTCAGAATGCAGTGATCTAAGACAAGTTCAAAAGACTCATGATGGAAAATGCTATCTACAGCCAGAGAAAGAACTATGGAGTCTGAATACAGAACAAAGTATACTTTTTTTTGTTTCTCATGGTTTTTACCTTTTGTTATGATTCTTCTTTTACAACATGACGAATGTGGACATAGGTTTAATATGATTATACACGTATAGCATATATTAGATTGCATGACATCTTGAGGAGGAGAGGAAGGGGGAAATTTAGAACTCAAAGCCTTATAAAAATGAATGTTGAAAACTAAAAATGAGTAATTTTTTTTTAAAAGTCAGTTCCATCAAGAACTCAGGATCTTTTTGCCTTTCTCCTTCCTCCTTTGCTCCAGAGATAATCCTGAGAGAATAGCAGGTGGGGATGTGAGTGCGTTGGGAATTCCCTCCCTCCACTCCCAAGAGCCACCTAACAGCAAAAGTCATCAAGGTTTTCTTTTCCCACATGATCCAAGAGAGAAGTTCCTGGGCAATGGTAGTTGGAGGCAGGGTAAGGATTTCTTAGGCACAGTGATCCCAGAATCTAGCCTTCTCGCCAGAAAATGGAGATGTCTTGCACAATGTCAGCCTCAGAGATTGCTTCACAAGAAACCTCAAGTCAGGGGATCTGAGAAAGACAAACAAACAAGGGGATCTTCTCAAGTTCTCCCTTGAAGAGAAGAGAGGATTGTCTACATAAGTCCTGACGCTGGATAGAGTAGGGACAAGGGACTAAAAGCCATGACACAGAGAAGAAAAGGACCAGGACTCTGCCCTGCACTAGTGTAGTAAGTTATTTGGATGGTGCAGGTCTGATGTGAAGGAAGTTGCCTTTCTTACAGGCTCAAGTGTATTTCCTTTCTGAGAAAGAGCATGCCTTCCAATGGTTTCTGTGAAACAACAGAAGGATTCACTGAAATATCAGGGAGTTTCAGGGCAGAGGGAAAGGTCCAAACTACAGGATAACATGATGAGTCTGGTGGAGACTATGCAGGATTTTATGGGAAAGTGGGACTCTCTGGAGGAGAGGAATATTAATTATTTATGGACAGTTGCCAAGTCCCTTTATAAGGTTTCTGTATTTGTTTATGGGCTCCTGTAAGTTCATTGCATCTTCTTCATTTCCTTCGGGGTATGATCAAAGCTATCCTGTATCCCATATCTATTTGTGATCCTGAATGCTTGTATGGGAAGTGATGACCTTTTTACCCATATCTACAAGACTGAGGCACAATCTACATTCAGCTATTTCCCAGAATAAACTCCAAGTAGGAACAAATATAAGCCAAAGAGAAAATGATGCTTATACGAACTGCCTCCAGGACTAGACCTTGGTCTATATGAGCCAAGACCTCAGGATTCTGGGCCACGGGTTACAAAAAAAAAAAAAAAAAAAAAAAGAGTATAAAATGTGCAAATACACAAAAAATAACTAAAGATACAGCCAAAAGAGAGATGAAATTTGTGAAAATAAGATCCGAAAGTTAGAGTTTACAATGCTGGCGAGACAGTCTTGTTTGCTGTGTTGGGAGCTAGAGACTCATCCCTTGCACAGAGAGCAATGTTAAGGCATGACATTAAGAGATCAAGTAATTTCCATCTGTTCCAATTTATCTTCCCCCGGGTGAGCAGGACTTCCACTTCTTGTGCCTGTCTGATGTCCAGCGTCAGGGGAGAAAAGGAGTGAGATCCTCCTCTGAGTGTCCAGTCTGAGCTCCTTTCCCAGTTGTGGAGGGCCTCCAGTGTGAAGAGGAACAACTTTGCCTTTGGCCTCCCCTCCTTTTGCTGTGCCTGTCCCTTTTTATGGAAAAGAAAGAGGAAAGTCGTTGGGGAGTGGACTTCCGTCTCCTGCTGTGACATCTTCTGCCTAATCTCCAGCCTTCAGAGGGAGTAGTAGGAGTGAAACAGGGCCTCCCATCCGACTCTCTGGCCATCTGGCCATGTGCCTTCCACCTCGTGCTACACTTGTGTCTCTTGCCTGATCTCCAGCCTCCTCCTGAAGAGGAGTGTCAATTTCTGCTCAGTGATGAACATTCTCACACCTGATCATGTCTGATACATCCCAGTGGTTCTGAACCTTTGCTGGTTGTCCTCCAAACTCCATTCCCCATTCCTCACCACCCAATTTTTTTATTCCCATCCCCCTCAACCCTCCCACCCCAAAGTCCCAACAAAATGCCACCCATTCCTTTTAATACTGTGCCCTCTGGAATGCCTGTTCCATAGGCAATAAACTTCCCTTCATTCTAAACCTTTTCATCTTCTAGTAATCACCGAAGCCTGGCTCCCCTTCTGACCACGCTCTCCAATACTAGCTTTAATTATTCCCCTCAGCTCGTTGGTTGAAGAGGAGGAATTGGAATATTCCTTGTTCTCCATTGCCACTTCCACGTTCTCCCCCTTCCTCCATTACTGAGTAATCTCACATCCTTTGGATTTCATGCTATACATGGTAATCCAATCAAAATCCTGGTAGCTCGTGTCTGTGTTCACCTTCTTTTCTCAATGAGCTTAGTACCTCACTCACAATTTTTCTCTTCTTCCCAACTCCTGCCTTTGAGTCTCAATCCCCCTAACTACTCAGTTACTAAAACTACTAATTTCTCATGACCTGTTCCTCCACCCTATCTCAGTCACATACAATGATGGTCATACCTTTGAACTTGCCATCACAAATACAGTACCCTCATGTTCAAGAATTCTTAAATCCCATTATCTGACCATAATCTATTTTCTTCCCACCTCTCCCACTCCCTTCTTTTACTAAATCTTTCTCATTGTCCTCTCTATGACCTCCAATCCCTTAGTTCTCTCTCAGGTCATCTCCCCTATACTAGCCAGTCTTCTCTTTTCTCTATGTTGACCCATTGGTCAACTGTCCTCTTGAGTCCCCAGCCTCTTTAGATCTCCAAATGCATCCTGTCAAACCTCAGCCTTGGATGACTCTTGCCATCTGCCATTTTCTCTCCTATATGCTGCTGAACAAAGGTGGAGAAAATCATGTAACCATTCTGACTGGGTCCCCTACACACTTATGTACACAAGCTCAAGTTGCTACCTTCCTGCTGCTAGGCAGTTCTTCTAAGCCTGCCTTATCAACTCACTACCTCATTTTTTACTATAGCACTTCTATACCTTTTCATCCCCCTTTACATCTCCCATGGCTCCCCCTATCCCACCCTTTCAGTTGAGAACCTTGTTTCATATTTGAAAGAAAAAAAATTAAGGCATTCACCCCCTCTTCTCCCTTCTTCATATCATTCAGATGCCTTCTGCCACTGTCTCCTTCACTCCTGTCCCACACAGTGAGGTGACCTTACTCCTTACAAGGCCTATTCTTCTACCTGCCCTACCCTCTCTCCTCCAAAAGATTGCCCCCTCTGTCATTCCCACTGTCACTTGTCTTTTATCTCTCTCTATCTATCCTTTCCTATTCCCTATAAACATACATGCCCATGTCCATGTCTCTCTCATCCTCAAAAATCTCTCACTTGAACCTTCCATCCCCACCAGCTATCATCCCATATCTCTTCTACTCTGTGACTAAACATCTTGAAAAGGCTGCATATAATAAGTGCTTCTACCTTCTCTCTTCTTACTCACTTCCTAAACCTTTACAATCCAGCTTCTGAATTCATCATCCCACCAAAACTTCTCTCTCCAAAGTTACCAGAGAGCTCTTCATTGCCAATTCTAATGGCCTTTTCTTAGTCCTCATTCTTCTTGATGGCCCTGCAGCCTTTGACACTGTTGATCACTCTCTCCTCCTTGAAACTCTCTTCTCTCTAGGTTTTCAGCACACCATTTTCTCCTGCTTCTCCTCCTACCTTTCAGTTTCCTTTACTGGATCTTTCTCCAGATCACTCCTTCTAACTCTTCCACAGGTTTCTCTCCGGTCCTGTCCTGTCCTGTCCTGTCCTCTCTTTTCCTCTCCTCTCCTCTCTATCCTCTTCTCTTTTCACTCTATACTGGTTATCTCCTTAGCTCCCATGGATTTAATTACCATTTCTAAGCTGTTGATTCTAAGATCTACCTATACTGCCCTTAACATCTCTACCGACCTCCAAAACCAAGCCTTTTTAGCTTGGTAGGACAAAACTGAGATTGTGTGCTACCAGTATAGCCTTTGAGAGTCCAAGGCCATTTCAAGGACACAGTGATGAATGGTGCCATTAACAAAATTCTATTCAATTCAACAAGTATTTGTTAATTTTAGGCACATTCTGTATTCTAGATGCCAGTTTAGAATATAAAGTTCTTTATAAAATCTTATGAAGATAGTGGATGATTATAATGGTTCATAAAAGGAATGGTGGAGAGGAAAATGAGTTTATAAAAAGCTATGCAAGAGAGAAAATCAGTCTAAGAGCATTTAATGATAAAACTGGATGGAAAACAACCACAACAAAGGGAGGAGATCTGTCAAGATTTCTGTAGCAAACAATTCTCTCCATCAGAAGGCTCAGCACAGTCCCAGCTAGAGTGTTTGAAGAAATAGAAATGACATTAAAAAGGAAAGACACAAGCAAACAAAAACAAAGATGGGACAAGCGGATAGACCAGAACAAGTACCCGTGGAGGAAGGCCACACTGGAAGCAAAATGATTTCAAGGATGTCGAGGAATCAATTCTATGGATAGCCTCAAAAAAAGAGGAAATGTTAAATCCTTGGGAAGATTCACTGCAAAAAGATTGAGAAAATATCAGTAACCACATGTCTTCTTTCTGATGTCTACATGATCTTTACGGAAATAAATCACATATTCATCAAGGGCATTCTTAACAAAAAAAATATGGGAAAGCAGTGAGTTAGTTTTCACAGAGGATATTCTAGACTGGACAACATCTTTATAGACACACAATTGCCCAAAAGGTACAAAGAATAGCAAACTCCACTGTGCTCATTTTTTGGTGGATTAAAGAAAAAACTATTTGACTCAGTAGAGCTAAACTCTACCTCAAAGACCAGTATCCCCTGACAAAGCATGTCCCATGCATAGGTTAAAATCATACATACTTCCTCAAAAGATGAAATGGCTTTGTTTAGTGATTCCCTGGGCGTCCACATCAAGTGAGACACAAGTCAGTAAGCCATGCCCACCAAAGGGTTTTTGTTTGGTTGTTGTTGTTGGTTTGGGTTTTTTTGGCCACTGTAGAGGGCATCTAACATGGTGCAAATGAAGGCTCCCTGTAGACTCTGAGATTTTCCAAAGGTTCTTATCTGTGGATTTCTGAAACATGGTAGAGGGTCCTAAATGAGACCCACAACCACTCCAAAGAACTCGGCCCAATTGTTCACACGGACAAGAACAAAACAGCAAAAGCGGAAGAACCGCCTCTGCGACAGGCATTTGGGTGGATAATTGTAAGAATTGTTGCTGCTGTTATTTTTAGTCGTGTCCGACTCTTGGTGACCCCGTTTGGGGGTTTTCTTGGCAAAGATACTGGAATGGTTTGCCATTTCTTACAGATGAGGAAACTGAAGCCAACAGGATTGTGACTTTCCCAGAGTCGCACAGCTAATAAGTGTCTGAGGCCAGATTTGAACCCACAAAGATGAGTCTTTCTGTCTCCAGGCCCAGCATTCTATCTGCTTTTAGCACCTAATTGCCCCATTATAAGGACAGACACTTGTGATTTCATTGGCACAGGGAATTCCCAGGTCAGGAAACTGCTCGTACCAAGGTAGTCCAGCACTTTGTGGGAGATTTAAAGAGTCTTTGAGACTTTCCAAGGACTCGGAAGTTAAGGAACTTGTCCAGGGTCACACAACCAGTATAAGTCCAAGGCGAGCCTTGAACCCAGGCCTTTCAAGCTTGGCAGCCAGCTTTCTATCCATGATGACATCCTGTCTCTCCTGGGTCTGCAGAACTGGCCTATCAGTATATGTATCTTAGAGGATCGTTGCAAAAGGGCAAAGAGCTGGGCTCAGAATTCAGCTGTGAGAGGAAGGAGAGTTAGATGGCGCCTGGGGAATTGTGCAGTGTTGTTAATGTTTCCAACTTCCTCCCTGAAACAAGGACCCACCTTTGTAACAATAATATCCTTCCAGTAAGGCTCATGGAATACAGTATCCAAAGAAATGAAGCTGAAGTTCACATACAATTCGAGTGGGAGGCACGTCAGGGAGGACTCTGTTGGCCATGATCTTAGATGAATTATATACGAGTGAAGTGGCATAACTATCAAAGAGGCGCATTACCAGAGGAGGATGCAGGCCAGCCATGCATCAAGACCAAGAGGCAGTCAAGTCAAGTGAACAAGCATTTTTTAAGCACCTGCTCTACACCAGGCACTGAATTAAACCCTGGATTACAAAGAAAGGCAAAACACAAGCCACAAGCACACAGCAAGGCTGCACTGGAACTCATGAAATGTCAAGACATTCCCCCAGAGGCTTATGGGAGGGCACATGCAAGAGATCATCTCTACAACGGGGGCCCCACTGACATCCGTGAGATGGACAATCCACTCAGGGTCTGAAGAACAGAGTCAGGCAGTGAGGAGGATAAAGGTGAAATGAAATTACAGCTCCTGACCTTGAGTTTTACACATAATAGAAGAAATAAGGGACGTAACAGGGCAAGCTGGGAGGTGCCCTGGAGGCAGGAGGATCTGAGTTCAAATTTGACCTGGGACACTTCTGAGCTGTGTGACCCTGAGCAAGTCTCCTAACCCTGTTTGCCTCGGTTTCCTCATCTATAAAATGAGCTGGAGTAGGAAAGGGCAAACTACTCCAATATCTTTACCAAGAAAACCCCAGATGGGGTCACCGAGAGTAGAACACAACTGATCAACAAAACAACAATAATAAGACATGACTGAATAACTCCTATTCAAGTTGTGAGAAATGTGGCGAGGGAGGATGCAGTTTCAGATGGCAGTCATTTCTCCTCTTTGGCAAAGGTTTTGATCAAGCCTGATACCTCTGTTCTTGTGGAGAGGCAGGAGAAAATGGGGCCAGACGCCAGTGACTTCAGATGGGTTTTGAACTAGTTGAATGGTTAGACCCAAAGCCCAGTCCCTAACGGTGTGCTGTTAGCATGGAAGGAGGTATCTGCTGGAAGAGCTGAGAGAGCTGTTTGTTCCTGGGCTATTTTTATCGATGAGCTAGGTGAAGGCGCCAGTGGCTCCCTTATCAAATTTACAGGCGGCAGATTTAGGACTGTACAAAAGTGATGTGTGCTCTTTTGGGAGCTGTTCTCCCTCACTGGAAATCTTTAAGGAAAGTCAACATATACTTTTTTGTGTAAGCTGTAGAGTTGGCCTAGATGCCTCTGAGGCGAATTTCCAAATTGAGATTCTGTGATTTCTGGAGGGCATATGAGGAGGTCTCATGAAGGAAGAGCTTTTGAGTTGAGCTTTTAAGGAAGAGGATGGTTATTCACCTATAGTAGGAAAGGTCTTAATAAATATTTGTTGAATTGGATTCACTTGAAGAAGAGGGGCAGGCTTCAAAAAGGTGAAGAGCTAAATTTTGGACTTGAGTTTGAAATGCCAATTGGATATCTCTTCCTCCATAAAATGAGGGTCCTTGACTGATGTGTCTGGGGTCCTTTTTGGTGCTACATTTATAATCTTATGAGCCTATATCTTCTGTGGGTCTTAGTCTTTCTGATCCGTTCAATAAGTTTCCTAGAGGACAACTTTCCCAGGAGATCACTAGACTTTTGCTCAAAGATGGACAATGAGTCGAAGATGGGATAGAGATGGAAGTTCACAGCTAGAGATTAAAATTTGGGGCCATCTGTACAAAGGAGATCTAGAGGAAAAGACTAGGTCACCTATGCTACCAAAGGAGATGGGGAATTGTACTCAGAATCTATCAACTGGTTGGATAACTGACCTCTTAACTTCATCTATGAGTTTACAAGCAAGTCTCTACTGAATCCTTCCATGCACCTAACCCCATTCTCTCTTACTTTTTGGGTAAGATGACAGAAAGGGCAGACCTGTTCCTTACCCTGAATGCACTCATAGTCTGGTTGGAGAAAAGAGATTTACACCCAGTGAAGGGATACTGCAACAATTCAGTTCAAAACCAGCCAGTAAAAGGGGGGAAATAGGGAATAAGGAAGAGGAAAAGGGTAAAAGTGGGAGAGGGGCCAACATGGGCCCTTTCCTCTGAGGGAAGGTTAAAATTCCGGGGAGAAACTGGAGTCAAGTAGAACAGTGGTGATAAGAGCTCCCATTTCCATATTGCTCTAAGGTTTGTGGAGCACTTTACATATAAGATCTCATTTGGTTCTCACAACACCCCTAGGACGTAACCCGATACATTCTCCCCATTTTGCAGAAGAAGCTTTGAAGGCTGAGAAAATTGCCGGTGGTCACACAGCTAGTATCTGAGGCAGGCTTTATACTGGGCGGGGTTTTTTAATTTTTAAATTTTTTTTTAAACTGGGATTTTCTTGACCCCAAATCCAGTACTGCACCCACTAAACCACCCAGCTTCTAACAGGCCATTACGAAAAGCACTCTTGCTCATATTTCCACCTTCAGTCCTATTCTTCCTCAGTTCCTCTCATATGGATGAAAAGTGAAGGGGGAAGGAGAGGAAAGGCAAAGATGAGGGGCAATACAGAGACTTACTGTCTTTGTTGTGAGGTGGTCGCCATGGTGTAACTATTTTCACCCTGCTAGGACAGAAAAAAAAAGAACAATAAGAGCATTGTTAGGAGCCTGTGAAGAGTCCTTGCCTTCTTCATCTCCATCCCACCCATCTTTGAGCAAAAGTGGAATGGTCTCCTGGGGGAGTTGTCTTCTAGGAAATTTAGTGCCCAGATGAGAAAGACTAAGGCCGGAAGAGCATAGGGACTTAACATTTCCAAACATACTAGGGCCCTTCTCTCCATCTCCCTTCTAAATTATCTACCAGGCTCCAAACACACACACACACACACACACACACACACACACACACACACACACACATTATGCTCCAGATTCTTTTCCTAGGCTCTCCATAAGCTTCATCCCTTCCGCTGTCCTGTCTAGACACAGACCTTGGGAAATCACCCCAAAAAGGGGGGAACATGGTAAGGCTCTTGAGGCTGTAATCTGCTCATGGGGAATGACCCCAGAGTTTGGTCTGTGGGGGCTAGGGATTGATGGAGATTGTCTTCCCTCAATGTCTTCCCCATCCGTGGGCCAGGAAGTCCACTGTTTAATATAACCTCAATTTCTCTTGTTGCTAAACTGCTAAATGTTGGGTCTCCCTCCCTCTCCCCTTTCCCCACCAATAAACCAGGGGTCTGGACAGCAATCTTGAAGACTCATTTAATCTATGCCCCTGCTTTAAGACAGTATCACCTTCACCCCCTCCTAAACAGCTGTAATCCCAAACCTGCCAGGACAGAGGGCCGGCCTCCCCACCCCTTCTCCAAGACTTGCCTAATTCTCTTAAGCCATGTGGTGAAAACATACCCTAAAACTACGGGCCCAAAGCTCTCCCCTTTCCCTAGGATCTCTAGGCTGTTACAGGTTGTCCTAGGAGAAGCCCCCTTTTTCCCGGCCTGACTTCATCCTGCTGGGATCATCACCCCCCCTCAAAATCCTAACTCCTCAGAGTTGGGATATTTATGGCCCAGTTCCCTCCTCAGTCATCTCTTTCATGCCTAAACAATTCCCATATCCCATTTTTTTCTACAGATCTAGGGGGCTGGAGGACTGGAAATTCTGGTTACCCACCCTTTAGTAACAACACCTACACTTGTAGAAACTTCATGCTTTCCAAACCACAGTCACATCTATTATCTCATCTAATCCTTATGATAACCCTATGTGGTAAGTAGATTACTAGCCCCATTTTACAGATAGCAACACAGTTTTTCAATCAGTGAAAGGTCTAGAACCCAAACCTCCTGTTTCCTAGGCATTGATCTCTCTGCTATACCTCACAGTTGTCTGAATCCTCCCTATTTTTGTGTACCTGGGTAAGAATTATTTTCTTTTCATTTCCCATTTTTAAAAACCACCCACATCTGGTACACATAATGGAGAGATAACTAGAGTTTGCTTTATGTTTTCCATTCCCTTTCCCCCATGTACAAGGCACACACAGGTCCTGCAAGAATATCTAAGTCAAACAGCCCTTGCTCACCCTTCCGCCCCTGGCTTACCCTGGATGCCTGGGCCCGATGCCAGCTCAGTTCCAGTCTCTCACTTTGTGCTCTCAGTTTGCATAGAGAGGAAGTCTGGAGGGCTAGCTGGTACTCCCAGAACTGGGTCTTCCATAGAGAGGGCTCTCCCTGGTGTGCCTTGGCCTATGGCTCTTAGGCTTGGGAAGCCAGAGCAGGATTGGTCCTTGCTGTCTCCCGTGCCCTTTCTACACTTGCCCAAGGTCCAGTGCCTCTTATACACACAAAAAGGAGGGAGAGTCTGTCCTAGCTGCTTCTCTGGGGGAGAGGTCAGCGGGATAGAGGTATTAATAGCTACTCATAAGACACATTCAACAAGCAGGCAGCCAGAATAACATGGCTCCAGGACCCAGCACCAGCTGTTCCACTTTCTCCCCAAAGAGGGGGTCCAGGTACTGTGAAAACAGAACACCAGGGCAAAGTTACCTCCCTTTGTGAGGTCAGCGCCAGAGCCTGTGCTTAGGCTGAGGTCATAAAATCACAGCGTTTGAGCCAGCAGGGATTCAGGGTTCAAGCCCATTGCACACAGGAACAAAAATGCCCTCCAGCAATTTCTCTTCAGCCTGTTAGAAGAAGGCCTCCAGTCAGAAGAAACCCACCAGTCCCTGAGACAGCCTTTCCCACTTGTGGATAGATCTGAGTACTAGAATAATTGGACGGCTCTAATCATTTAGGAGCAGCTAAGTGATGCAATAGAGAAAGTGCCTGCCCTAGGACCAGGAAGACTCATCTTTGAAGGTTCAAATGTGGCCTCAGACACTTACTAGCTGGGTGACCCTGGGCAAGTCACTTCACCCCGTTTGTCTCAGTTTCCTCACCTATAAAATGAGCTGGAAAAGGAAATGGGAAAGCACTCCAGTACCCTTGCCAAGAAAACCCCAAACGGGGTCATGAAGAGTCAGAACCAACTGAAATGAATGAACAGCAAAATCAATTATTAGGAATTTCTTTTTCCTTTACATCAAGTCCAAAATCTGCCTCTTTGTAATTTTGATCTTTTCCTTGGGACATTTCAATTGATCTTATCAATCAACATGCTATTTACTATAGGCTAGGCCCTGGGGACTCAAAGACCAAAGAGTGAAACCATCACCTGACTTCAAGGGGCTAATTGGGAGGAAATAACATAGATGTTCATAAATGGATATGCAGATATTTTATATATGTATGTACGTGTGTAGACATGTATCTATATTTGTACATGCATCATATGTAATGTAGGCTATGTCTATAATATATACACATACACATATATGTAAAATGCAAAGTAGTTCAGAGGGAAGATGAGAAAAGGTACCAAAAGGTCGAAGGAAAGGTCCCATGTAGCAGGGCACATCCCAGCTGGCTTTGAAGGAAGCCAGAGAGAGGTTTTAAAAGGCCAGGGTGAAGGGGGAGTGTCTCCCAGGCCTGGGGAATGAAGGCACATGATGTCAAACGTGAGAAACAGCAGTGAGGTGGCCAGTTTGGCTAGACCAGGGAGCACATGAAAGGGAGTCAGGCTGACCATGCTTGTGTAATCAGTGCTCCGCAGAGGAGTTTGCACTTGACCCTGGAGGTGATCGAGAGACACTGGAGTTTCCTGAACAATGAGTCAGACCTGTACTTTAGGAATATCACTGTGAAGCAATGTGGAGGCTCAAGTGGGGGAAGCAGGGAGAGGAATCAGGGACGTCACTTAACCGCTGCCTTGTTTCTACACCTGTAAAAACAAGGATAACACAACACCTGCTCCCCAGGGTGGTTGGGAGGAGAAAATGAGATTTTTACAAAATGTTATATAAAACTTATATAATATTTATAAGATGGTTAAAGCGCCATAAAATGCTGGCTATTATTGTCACGATTATAATTATTATCGGCTAGGGTGGTGGTCATGTGATGGGAGAGAAGAGGATGGATCTGTAGCATGTTGTTGAGGTAGAATGGACAAGGACTGGTGCCGGAAGAAATCAAAGATGACTCCGGGGATGCAAACGTGGGGGCCTGGAAGCTGGATGTGCCTTCTACAGAAGAGGGGAAGTTAGGTGGAGAGGGAAAGATAGTGATTTTGCTTCCTGCAGGTTAAATTTGAGATGTCTGGGACATCCCCTTGGAAAGAGTGAACTGGAGCTTAGGAGAGAGGCTGGGGCAGGATCTACAGATCTGGGAGTCATCTGGGTAGAGATAATAGTTGAACTCACAGGAGATGATGAGGTTAATGAAAGAGAAGAAGTAGAAAGGAGAGAGGAGAATGCAGGGCAAAGCCTTTGGGAACATCCACAGTTGTTGTCGCTTGTCTGTTCTTCGAGAGGACTATGACACCAGGGCAATGATGCCATGACATGTAAGTGCGTTGGATTTAAGTGAGAGTAGGACAAAGGAAACTGAGGAGGAAGGGGCAGGCAGGTAGCAGAACCAAGAAAGAGCAGTGGAATAAAAGCCCCAGAGAGGAGAGAGAGTTTAACAATGAGAGCTAACATTTAGTGCATTAAGGTTTTGCAGAGCACTTTACAAACATTATCTCATTCAATCCCTCAACAACTCTTTGAGGTAGGTGCTATTATTATGTCCATTTTGCAGGTGAGGAAACTGAGGCCAACAGAAGGTGAGTGACTTGTCCAGAGACCCACCACTAATATGCATGAGAGGCTGGATTTGAACTCAGATCTTCCTGACTCCAAGTCTACCATGCCATCTTGCTCCCTCTGGCACTGTTAACTGCTATAAAAAGGTCAAGAAAGATGAAAATTGAGAAAAGGCCATCAGATTTGTCAATTAAGAGATCATCGTCTTACCACACCCAAAGACAGAAAGCTGTCCATAATCCTCCACCAATTCTGAAAAAGTCACTATGCAGGGTTGTTAGGTCTTAAAGGAAGACAGACAAGGGATTTTGGGGAATATGGAAAGCGAAGCTTTTCTGGCCTGGTTCTCAAAGACTCTGGAGCCTCCAACAGGGGTCTGAATGCAGTTCCCTACTGGTTCTTTCAATTGAGTGGCCAGCCCGCCCCCTGGAGAGCTCCACCTTCTCTTTGGTTCCAGATTCTGAATGGCTTTTCCCCGGGCGTTTCTGCTTGGTAGTTTTCTTTTTTATTTATCTATTTATTTGTTTGTTTGTTTATTTATTTATTTATCTAATTATTTTTAGAATTTTATTATAGTTTGCATCATTCATTTCCACAAGATTTTGAGTTACATATTTTCTCCCCCACTTTCCCCCACCCACCGCCCAAAAACAGCCATCCCAGTGTATCCCCCCTCCCCCACTCTATTCTCTCCTATGGCACTTCGGTAGGGCAGGATGGATCTCCCAACCACAGTGCCCGTGTATCTCAAGTTCCAGCTGGATGTAGTCAATAATAATAATAATAATTGCATAGATAGATAGATAGATAGATAGATACACATTCATAACGTTTGGTTATGGAACTCCAGATTCCAGATTCTTTCTCCTCCTCCCTCACCACCCATCCCCACTGGAAGGACAAGCAATCAAATACAGGCTGAACATGTGAAATTATGCAGAACCTCTCCATAGTGAGCACACTGTGAGAATCTGATTAAATGTCCCTACTTCCTATCCTGCCCCCCCCATCCACTCTCCACC
>CM053590.1:205801670-205879377 GCA_028646515.1 Pseudochirops corinnae | reverse complement strand
GGCCTTCCAGATACAGAATTCTGAATCAGATACAGGCTGATGTCTAGTACGAGCTTTGCATTGGGAAGTTGACTCAGATGATTTCTCTGACCCCTTGAAGTTAGCCACGAGTTAGCCACGAGTTAGCCATAATTTTGCCACGGTTACACGGCTCACGTGTGTCAGAGGCAGGAGGGCCTAGGCCTTCCAGATACAGAATTCTGAATCAGATACAGGCTGATGTCTAGTACGAGCTTTGCCACGAGTGATTAGTCACACGACCTTCGGCAGGCGCTTTCGCTCTCTCCCGGTTCCCCTGTGTGTAAGACAGGGCGATGTCACTTCGTTCCTAAGCCCTAATTCAGTCCCCAATACCTCGAGATGAGGGCGTTTTGTCGGACCCTTAAGGTCTCCAGCTCCGATGCTTCTCTTTCCTCCCCGCCCTGTGGAGAGCAGGTTGGCTGGTTCCACGTTTAGAGCGAGAGGAGCCCCTCTGTCGCATGTACAGTTGAGGACTCCGACTGCGATGTGTCTGGCGGGGGGAGTCCGATCCGATGTGGCTCCTGGGGACCCAGGTGGTCCTCTCTTCTGAGCTGCTGCCTCATGCTTGACCTTCCTGTCCCCTTTGCAGAGCGGCAGACAGCTGGTGGTGGGTCCCCGTGGTTGCCCCGCCATTAGGAGCTCTCATCGGAGCCACTATCTATCTCCTCTTTGTCGGATCCGGCAAGCCACCTCCGAGCCCAACTGTAGAGGTCATCGTACCCAAGCCTCAAGTCCTGCCGCCCAGGCAGCAGGTGGCTGTGCGCCCGCCGCCTCATCCTCCGTCGGTATCTCCCCAGTTGTCTCCCCCGAAGATGAATATTCCCCAGTCTCCTCCTCCACGTGCCCCTCCTCCTTTACACCGTTAAGTCGATTTCTCCTAGAATCAAAGAGGAAGAGGAGGACATATTTCTGCGACAAGGAGACAAATAAAGTCACCCCAAAGAAGGTTCTCTTGAGTGTTATTGGGTTGCCTCCCCCCAAAAGAGCTGATGCCTGAATCTGCCTTCTTTTTTCTGCATACTTCAGTCCCTTTCAATCTTCCCCCCACCAGTCCCAGTCATACAACCCCAGACCCTTCTGACCTGAACAAAGTGTCTAGGAAAATTCCTTCATCTGAAGGTATTGGGGACTAAACGATGGTCTCCGTTCCAGGGAAATTTGCAGTTTAGAAGAGGAGACTTAAGAAATCAAAGCCAAATCAAATCATAGACTTAGATTTTTTTTTTTTCTTTTCAAGGGGTCAGAGAAATCATCTGAGTCAACTTCCCAACCCCTACCAAATCCCTGCAAAGGGTCAGCCAGGCTCTGTATGAATGCCTCCATTAACTCTCCAATGGTGGAATCTGGGACACTGTGCGAGGCCAAAGTGAGAGCCTGGGGATTCTAGGATCACAGATTTAGAGCTTGAATGGTCTAAGGGTCATCTAGGTCAACCCTCTCATGGAGATGAAACTAAGACCCAGAGAGTTTACATGATCTAGACAAGGTGATCAAAGAGGAAAGTGACTGAACCCAGGTTGTCAACATCCAAATGATATTTTATACATGGCATGGGGAGACTTCCTGGCTCAACTTCTCTACATGATATCGGTGTATAGAGTCTACCCTCACCATGATTCACCAACCATGTGGAGCAGAACCAAGACTTCAGGTTTGTATTTCCTCAGAATTTTCATAAGACCATATATTTAGAGCTGGTAGGGATTTTAGAGGTTAGAGAATCCAACCACCCTCTTTTATAGATAAGGAAACTGAGACCCCAAGAGGTTAAGTGACTGGCTCAGGGTCACTCAGCATCAAGCATCTGCTATATGCCAAGCACTGTGTTAAGGACTGGGGAGATAAAGTAGGGCAAAAGAACAGTCCCTATCCTCAAGAAGCTCACATTTTAATTGAGGAGACAACATGCAAACAACTATGTACAGACAAGACATATACAGGCACAAAGGGAGGGAAATTAGTATTCAGGGGGATTGGGAAGGATTTTAGTTGGGACATGAAGGAAGCTAGGGAAGCCAGGAGGCAGAGATACGGAGGGAGAAAATTCAAGGCAAGACAAAAACTAGTAGAAAATACATGGAGTTGGGAGATGGAGTGTCTTGTGTGAGAACAAGGAGGCCAATGGATCATAAGATATATCGGAGTGAGTAAGTTTTAAGGGCCTGTAATGGGGGTGGGGAGGTTGAGGTGACAGGGTAGAGAAGGGGGAACATATAGGAGAGGTGATGAAGATAAAACTGATAGGATTTGATCATTGATTGGAGTTGAGGAGGACACCTAGTATGGTGAAACATGGGTGACTGGGAGGATGGTGGTCCCCTCAGCAACAACAAGAGGAGAGTTAGGAAGAGGGGAGGGCTTGGGCAGGAAAGAGAAGATCAGGCTGAGACACGCTGAGTTTAAGATGCTTAAGTTATATCCAGTCTGAGATACCCAATAGGCACTTGGAGATGTTAGTCTAGAGGTTGGGAAAGAACTTAGGACTGGATAAGCGGATGTGGGAATCATGTACACAGAGAGCATAACTGAATCCATGGGAGCTGATGAGATCACCAAGCAAAACAGAACATAGGAAGAGGGCCCAGGACAGAACCCTGGGGAATACCCATAGCTTGTGAGCAGGACCTAGAATTCACAGGTTTCCAAAGTAGGAGATACTGTCCCCTGTGGAAGAGAGCTATAACACTGGAGGGGGGAGGTAGTAGTAGCAATTGGGGGGCACTGAATAAAAATAAGGGGGTGGTAGATGCATAAGGAAAAAAGAGAATTCTGAACAACCGTTTCTACGTGTTTCATCTATCATATAATAGAGTCAAAGTTGTAGTGATGACATTATTTTCCAAATAAAGACACAAAATCTAAGTTATAACTGATCAGTAGTCAAGTCTGCCAACAAGTCTTAACAAGCAAGTGTTGGCAGGTGAGTGTATTGCACCTTGTCAGGAAGTCCAGCATGCACTGAGAGGAATATGTGAGTGTGATGACTTGTTTACAATACCATAACATTTACAATAACCATACTATATGGTTACATGATACGATATTGTGTCACCAAAATTTCAGTGCAGGAAAAACGCCCACAAATTTACAATAAATTCTTAAATTTAAGATGTGTCATTCAAAAAAAAATTTTTTTTTGAAATGCCACAAATGTAAAAAACAAAACAGGGTTAAAGAAAGATTTCCAGGGAGGTGCCAAATAATTTTTTTTTGAAAAGGGGGTGGTAGGCCAAATAAATTTGAGAACCTCTGATCTAGATGAAGATCTAGAAAAGGGCATTGAGAGGCATTGGTGAGACAAGGAGGAGGAGTACCTGAATCATTTCATAAAAACCTAGAGAGATGAGAAGGTGAAGAAGGTGACTGACTATCAAAGGTTGCAGAAATATTAAGAAGTATGAGGACTGAGAAAAGACAATTAGGTTCTGTAATTAAGAGATCACAGTAGAGGCGGCTTGATGGCATAGGGGATGGGGCACCAGCCCTGGAATCAGGAAGACCTGAGTTCAGATCCAGCCTCAGACACTTAGCAGTTGTGTGATCCTGGGCAAGTCACTTAATCTTGATTGCTTCAAAAAAAAAAAAAGAGAGTAATCATTATTGACTCTGGAGAGAGCAGTTTCAGCTGAATGAGGAGGTCAGAAGTCAGACTGTAGAGAGGTAAGAGGAGGGAGGAAGTGAAGGCACCTACTGTAGGTGACTTTTTCTATGTATTATAGATGGAGTTTAGCCACAAAAGAGAAGGGAGTTTGGGAAGGATAAGCAGCAGTGAGGGATGGGTCAAGTGAGAATTTTATGAGGATGGGGGAAACATGGGCACATTTGTTGGAAGAAGAGAAGTGAGCCATTAGAGAGTGAACACAATGGTGAGGATGGGGATGAGAGATGTCCGAGACAAGGTTTTGACCCAGGTCTTCTGTGCAATCTGCTCCAGTCTAGAGCTCTGTGCATTACACTGAATTGTAGTTTCTGTCTTAAAGTGGTAAGAGATGAAGAGTTGATGTGACCCCTATCCTATTCAGAGGGAACTGAGAAAATGAGGTTCAGTCTAGGAGTTTGGAAACAAGGTCTGGCTGTTTTCTGTCCCAGAGCAGCCCTTCGGCAGAGCAATGGCACAGAAGATGAGGTCCTGCAAAACTTCCAGGCCTGGCCCCCAAGAATCAGCCAGCCTCCCTGAGCCCTCCAGGAAGAGTTAGGCTAGAATCGCTTATAAAAGATGCTTTTCCAGCTGCCTGGTCAGTCTATCGCTGTGTTGGATCAAGCAGATTATTTGTCAGGGCAGGCTCCTCTCCAGGCTTAGTTACTGGCAGATTCCACCATGGGCTCCTATCACTAGACCTCTGGGGGTGGCTTTTATGACCTTTTGGAGACTTTCTGTCACTTTAAAGTTAGCTGATAAAACATTCACAGAATACCTGCATATTGTCTGTAGTGTGGGAGGGCCCTTCCATCATGCACTGTCATGTCATGTGGTCCCAGATGTAGGCTCCCCAAGCCTTCCCATGTGTAGGGCCCAGGAAGAACTGGTAGCGTATTTTCTAAGGACTGGGTTGCTATGATCAATCCTTCACTTTACACAGGTGCAGAAATGCCTCTACTATGGGGCAGAACAGGGAGAGTGTCATCCCAGAGACACAAAGTGTTCTGGGGATTCCAAATAGGGGAGATCACATTTAATCAAGGCTTAACTGTGAGATTTGTAGGAAAAAGAGGCCTGGAATGGCAGAGAGGACTTTTAATAGGGAAATATGGAATAGGTCCAAAGCATTCCAGAGGGAGGGAGCTTTCAGAAGTGAGAAAGGGCAGGGCATGTAGATAGGGAAAGAAGTAAAGCATTTGTTATACAAGTGCCAGGGACTGTGCTAAGCATTTTTACAAATACAACAGCCTTGGAAGATAGATTGTTATCCCCACTTTACAGTCGAGGAAACTGAGGTAAAGAGGTGAAGTGACTTGCCCAGGGTCACACAGTAAATGTCCGAAGCCAGGTTTAAACTCAGGTCTCAACACTGGGCCCAGCTCTCTCTACTGTGTAACTTACTTACAACTGTGCCGCTTACAAACCAACGGGAGGAACGACACATTCACAGAGAAATAAAATACAAAATAATACACAAGCTGGTACACTAGAGGGGTTTTTAAAAGTTCTGCTGCACTGAAATGGGAAAGGTTGGTCTAGTCGAATGGGTAGACTTGGAGTCAAGAAGATCTGGGTTCAAATTCCAGCCTCAGACATTGACTAGCTGTGTGACCTTGAGCAACTCACTTAACTTCTGCTTGCCTCAATTTCCTTGTGTGCAAAGTGAGGGGCTGGACCCTGTGTACTCTAAGCCATCTCTGAATCTATCCCATGAAGAAAGGGGCAGGGAGGTCAGAAGAGGCTTCCTGGAGGTAACTCCCGACTACAAAATCAACTTAGCCCCTAGCACAATGTCTTGGGTTTGGTACACAATTAATAGATGTTGGTTTAGTTGAATAAAAGTATACGTTGTCAATGTGATGCGTGAATGAGGTCATCTCAGGAACTCTGGGCTCACAGAAACTGGCTATGATGCTGGAGGTGGACAGATCCCCAAGAGGGGTCAAGAGCCTTCATGCCTTCTGGCCAGAATTATTTCCAAAATGAAGTTCATAGTCACCGTTTGTGTTTAAGTTCTCTCCAAATATAGGAAACCCTTCGCTTCCTAAATGTACAGTACAAATACTGGTTATGGGACTGCCTTTACTTCCTCCCACTGAAAACTAATTCAATGGCTCTGCTTCCCAACCAGGGCACTGTACAGGAACCATATCCCAAATCCTCTTCTTTCTCATCAGAAAATTTTCCTATTCTCTCTCTCTCTCTCTTTCTCTCTTCACCCCGCCCCCAACCTGAGGGTCTAGTTCCTGACCTCCCAAACTTGGAAACTGAGGTTACCTAAGAGCCAATTTCCAGAAAGTCTCTTGGCTTCCACAGATAGATGCTCTCTGTCTATCACTAAACCAAGCTACCTCTCTACTAACCTTTCCTGCTTCAACCCTTGCTCTCCTCCCCACTGCCCCATGCCCACCCCCATCCAGTACTCCTCCATCTCCTGACTTGGTACAGTTGGCACACGTCTAGGCTGCTCTCCCTCCTTATTTCTGCCTTCTGGCTTTCCTGGTTTCCTTGAAGGCTCAGCCGAAATTCCAACCTCCCTAGGACGCCTTTCCTGGCTCTCCTTACTGATGCTGGTGCCTTGCTCCTGTGAGGATCACCAGTTCTACATGTTATTGTGGTTAGCATGTTGACTCCCCTGTTGGATGGTGAGCTCCTTGAGGGCAGGGACTTTTCTTGTCTTTCTTTGTACCCCCACAATTTAGCATGATTTCTGAATTTCTGGCACATTGTAGAAACTTAAATGACTTAAACAAAAAAGGCACAAGGAAAAAGGCAAGGTGGGAATCTTAGGAAGTGAAAAGATGGATTTCCTATTTTAGGTGTTGGGGGGTGTTGGGGACTCATGGTTGGGTCTCTTCTCTACAAGCATGGGACAGACATGAAAAGTTTCCAGAAAAGAAGAAAGGGATATTAAGTAGGAAGATGAGGAAGGTCTAGAGTGCCACAAGGAAGACTGGGCTCCCCAAATTGGAGATTTCCGGACTACCACAGCAATTCAAAGAACTATCCACTCGGGTGTGGGGAGGAGGGGAGGGAAAAGGAAGGAATGGCCAGGGAAGCAGGGAACTATGGGTACTGTTCTTGGTTAATGAGGATAATCGGAATGATGCTAATAATGATTTACATGTTTATATATGTTTATAAAGCATTTGCTACCCGTGAGTTAGGTAATTTAAAAATTATCCTTCTCATTTTACAGGTGAAGAAACAGGTTTGGGTTCAATTGACTTAGGCATGATCACATGGCAAGTGTCTGTATTAGGATGTGAGTCTGTGTGAGATAGAAGAGTTCGGAGTCTGAATCTGAGGTCAGAAAAGGTCTTTATTCTTTCTCATGAGAAAGGACTCTGCCCCCTGTCGCCCAGCATGGCGTCTGCAGGGAGACAGAGCCAGGTAGAAGGCAGCCCATGATTATATAATCTTCCAATGCAGAAACCCAACCCTCCCAACTGGCCTTCACTCTTGTTGGGGGGAGGGGGTCTGTCCCACAAACTAAGCGCAGGAATTTCTCTGAGACAAAGGACCCGGAAACATGTGGGTGTCCAACGAAAGCAGTCTTAACCTTATCTGGCATGTCTTCTGCTGAGCTGGCTCTGGGGGAGGGTCTCCATGGCTCTAATGCCTGAAGGTCAGGTGACCTGACCTTAGGCCTACTGAGTACTGAAGCCATTCTAGATTTGATTTTTCTGAATGGGGAAACTTCACTATAAATTATCCCTCACAAGTCCAAGTTGCCTGATTTCAGATCCAAGGCAGGAGGAAAGGGGTGAGAGTGGAGAAGAGGAGGGGGGTATTCCATAAATTTCTAAAGATAGTGCTCTAAGCTCTTAGATTACAAGAGACTTGGGAAATAGTCTCCCTATCCTCCCTCGGCCATCCCTCACACTCCAATTTAAGAAGAAGAAAATGAATAAATTTAAACTCACTGGTCAACAGAGCAAAAACCCCAAGGAAATCAATTGCTGAAGGCTGGATTCCTGGCCTTGGGCCATGGGGGAGGGTATATATAGCCTGAGACAATGCTGCTTTTGGTAAAAGCCATCAAGTCAGGAATTGGTTGCCCAGCCAACTGGTCTATTAATGAAAATGGAGGAAGGAAACTGAGAGGAAGAGAGAGAATTCACACCATTGTCATTAAGAGCTTAACCATTTTAACGTGCTCTGTTTGGCGCCACATGAACTTTATTCCTTGGTCTCGGGACTCACTTGTTCTAGGTCTTTCCCTGTGGAATTCCACGCCTCGGGGTAAGGGGCAATGCCTTTAGCTCTAGACAGCTGCTCTTTAGAGAACTCTGGGTTCTAGTTCTGTACTCCCTGTAGAGAACATACTTTTACTCCTAGTGGATAAGGAGCGCACATTTCTCTAGAAGCCAGCCTGAGAGCCCTGTGTAAAAATGCAGGTCAGGCAAGAACAGCAAGCTTGGACAAGCTACGTCATTTTTCTGAATCTCAGTTTTCTTATCTATAAAATAGGGATAATAATCCTGTTGTCTCTACGTGACCATGGTGGTTTGCCATTTTCTTCTTTGGTTCATTTTACAGGTGAGGCAAATGACAAACTGAGGCAAACAGGTTAAGTGACTTGCCCAGGGTCACACAGCTAGTTAGTGTCTAAGTTCAAATTTGAACTTGGGTTTTCCTGACTCCAGGCCTGGTGCTTTATCCACTGAACCACTTAGCTGCCTCCTACATAACTCAGAGACTTGTGAGTAAAGTGCTTTGTAAACCTGAAAGGTATAGATACTAGACCTATGATTTCATTAGTATTGGAAACTGGTAAGGAAACATTCTCTAGCAATGCAGCTTGGTACTTTCTCTGCAGTTTATAGTCTTAGAGAGTTGCCTATCAATCAATCAGCCAATCCACCTTTATGAAGCACTCTCACTATGTGCCAGGCACCGGGGATAAGAAAAGAGACAAAAGACAGCCCCTAAAGGAGCTTATAATTTAATGGGGTTGGCAAAATGTGCGTGCGCGCATGCACACACATACACACAAATAGCAAATTATTGTTCTTCAGTCCTGTCTGACTCTCTGTGACCCCATTTGGGGTTTTCTTGGCAAAGATACTGAGTACTTAGCCATTTCCTTCTCCAGCTCATTTTACAGATGAGGAAATGGAGACACACAGGGTTAAGTGACTTGTCTAGGGTCATGCGGGATTTGAATTCGAGTCTTCTTGGCTCCAAGGTCAACTTGCTGGGCATAATACCAAGCTACCTCTCCCATCTGCCAAATAAGGATAATATCTGCCCAACCTAAATCATAGAATTTTGAGGAAAATGCTTTGTAAACTTTAATATGAGTTAATAATGAAAAGTGAAATCAAATCAAATCTCAGCATCTGTGGATAGATGAGCCACTAACTGGCAATACTGAGCCACTTTTTAACTTTAGGTGGGTTTTGAATGGAAATATGTAAATGTAAAGGAATACTGTTGCACCGTAAGTAATGATGGAAGGGATGGATTCAGAGAAATCTGAGAAGACTTACATGAACTGATGCAGATGAACTGAATGAAACCAAGACAACGGTCTACAGTCACTAAGTTATCATTGTAAAGAAAAGCTTTTTTTTGCTAGACACTTAGGATTCAGCCTGTTTCATTAGTACTTTGGGTTTCCCCCCCTTTCTTTCTCACCATTTTGAATTTCTCCTTCTTGTAAAGTGGGAACTCTTTGCAACATTCTCTCAACTAGCCTTTCTCAACCAAGAGGAAAGGTTACTATGTGGGTCATGGGGCTGGACAGTGCTACTTGTTTTAGAAACTCTAAGGCAGGAGTGGGGAACTTGTGGCCTTGAGACCACATGTGGCCTTCTAGGTCCTTGGGTATGGCCTTTTGACCAAGTGACCTATGGACCTTTTGATCCTTTATTAAGGAGATCTGTTCTGTGAAGTCTGGATTCAGTCAAAGGGCTGCCCTTGAGGGCCTAGAGGGCCACGTGTGGCCTTGAGGCACAGGTTCTTCACCCCTGCCCTAAGGACTCTGGCACACAACTTGCCAGGATGATGAGGGGAATCCTCTGTAGGGGAGCCGGTGATGGCTGAGAAGCAGAGCTACCTGATGAGGCAGGAGTCCTTCCTCACCTGAGAGGCCTATTCCAGCTGCGTGTGGGAGCCTATGACCCGTCCACGGCCAAGAAAAATACCTGTGAAAGTCTTCAGCGCTCTAATCGGCGCAGTTCAACTGTTTAGTTGTGTCCAGCTCTTCAAGACCCTGGACGGGGTTTTCTTGGCAAAGACATCAGAGTGGTTTGCCATTTCCTTCTCCAGTGGATTAAGGCAAACACAGGTTAAGTGACTGGCCCAGGATCACACAGCTACTGAGTGTCTGAGGCAGGATTTGACCAGTGTAGCGACCATCCATAATTCCAGAAGACTGAGATGAAGCAGGCTTACTCACTTTCTGACCTAGGAATGGACTCACGGTGCATTTTGGAGGACTTTTTTCACTTAACTATACTTATTTGTTACAAAACTTGTATTTTTCTTTTAAATTGGGGGAAGATGGGAAGAAGAGAAAACAAATGCTTGTTTGTTGAATTTTTTTTAAACTTTAAGGTTTTTTTAAAAAAACCCCTTCAGAGTAGTTTCCTGGTGATCAGTGTGAGCCAGAAATCTAAGAACTGCTCTGGATATTTGGCTGAGCCAAACAATTGCGGAGATAAATTAGCTGTTACCTAAAACATCACCTGACCATGTCTAAGGCTGAGGTGGGGCAGCACAGTAGAAATGCACTGGATTTGGATCTGAGGACCTGGATTAAAATCCTGGTTCTTCAATTTAGAACTACAACCAAAGGACTATAAAACCACGCATACCCTTGGACCCAACAATACCACCACTAGGTCTGTATCCTAAAGAGATAAAAAACAAAAATACATACAAAAATATTGAATAGCAGCTCTTTTTGTGGCGGCAAAGGATTGGAAATTGAGGGGATCCCCATCAACTGGGGAATAGCTGAACAAGCTGTGGTATATGGTTGTGATGGAGTACTATTATGCTATAAGAAATGACAAGCAAGATGATTTCAGAAAAATCTGGAAAGACTTATATGAACTGATGCAAAGTGAAGTGAACAGAACCAAGACAACATTGTACACAGTAACAGGAATATTATTCAATGAAGAACTGTGAATGACTTAGCTATTCTCAACAGTATAATGATCCAAGACAATTCTAAAAGATAGATGATGAAAGGCTTACATGGAAATATGCTCTGCATGACTACAGATGCATAACCTATGGCAAATTGCTTGCCTTCTCAATGTGGGGGAGAGGACGGAGGGAGAAAATTTGCAACTCAAAATTTGAAGAAAACAAAAGAATTTAAAATTGTTTTTTACATGTAATTGAGGGGAAAATAAAATATTAAAAAAAATCCTGGCTCTTGTTACTTGATCCTCTCTTTGAGCTATTTATAAAATGAGATGGATGAGTAAACAGAGAGCTGGATTTATGGTAAGACTTGAGTTCAAGTCCGGCCTTAGTTGTGTGACCTTGTCAGATTGTTTACCTCATCTGTAAAATGGGGATAGCACTTGCAAGATACCTTGCAAGATTGCTGTGGGGATCAGATGAGATAAAATATGTGTTTTGAAAAGTTTAATACACTATATAAGTACTATTATTATTATTTTTGCTATCTGGGAGATGGGTCCACCATCCCAGGACTCTCTGCATTCACTTGGCCATCCCTTATCCTGAAATACATCTTCTCCAGGTACTGGGATTATTAACTCAGAGTAATAAAAGAAGTTAAAATCTCAGAGAGTCCTCCTAAGCAATTAAACAGAAGCAGTTTAAAACGGCTAGGCAGGTTCATTTTTATTCCAAAACAATTTTCCAGAGGTAAACATTTTATACTTGGCAGTAAACCACAGAAAAATTGAACCCTTTGAGACACTGAGAGGCGAAAACACCTCCAGACCAGGGAAGAATCCTCTTTCTTGGTTTGGCTCTACTGATAATGAAAAACAAACAGGAAATTAAATGCAGGGGGCTTTTCTGACTCTCTGATGAGTCCGGCCATTCCGGGGGAGTATCTGGGGTTTTTCAGCAACTGTCAAAGCTTTAATCCAGCAATAATCCAGACGAGCAACACGTTATTGAATGGATATTCTCTTGTGTCTTATCTACTTCCATGCAGGGAAAAAAGCAGAGGTGGTGGAGTGTGGATGACTACAGCCTATGACACTGTGGAAGGTGACAGCCTGTGAACTCCTCAGAGCGACTCAGGATGGGCTTTAATGACTGCTGGAGTAAAGGGAACATGGGATGGGGAGGGGGCTTCTCTGATCAGTGCCCTGGGCTTCATCAGATACTTCCCGAGGTCCAGAAAGGACTGAAACTGTCTCTTGCTTCCTCGGATGGGTTGTGGGAACAACATAACACAATCACTTGCTGGGATGCACAGTCCTGGGCCTTCGGGTGGGACCCAGGCTCTCAGATTTGGGCCCACATTGAGAGAAGGAAGGTAAGAGCCTTTGAACTCTCCCAGTGCAGAGGGAAGAGCCCATCTGGCTGGGGCTGCTCACTTTCTGGAAGGGTTTCCAGAGGCAGAGGAAGACTTGGTTGAAGAGGAACTTGATGATCCTTTCTGGGAGCCTGGAGGGTTCGGGGTACCCCCTCTTTTGGCAGGGGCTGAGGTTTTGGTCTTATTCTTGAACACCTTGTTGGGGTCTAGCTTGTTTATAAAATAGTCAGTCTCTTCTGTGAGTACCGGGGTGTTGTAGGTGACGGGTTTATACATGTTGAACCACTGCTGCATGGAAGGAGAGACACACAAAGAACCATGGATCAGAGTTTGAGAAACCGTTCTCTGCCAGCTCAGTATGGGAGAAGAAGGGGCTGGGGGCAGAGAGGCAGAGAGAGGAGGGTGAAAAGACCATAAAACAACCACCGCAAGGTGCAGTTCCGACAAGCCCCATCCCTCCTCAGCATCGTACAGCACCTCTGGCATGTGGTGACCAAGCCCCAGGAGTCAGGGCGCTGGTGGAGACCATCAGGAGCTTGGCCTCCCAGACCTTGCTGCTGGGGGCAGCGGGCCCTCACTGGGGGAGGAGGCCCAAGACTCAGCTCTCTGCCCTTCACACATCCCCTGTCTAAGAGGAGTGTCTCAGTACCAGCTCTTTTTCAGGTCACGAGGGCTCTGTCCAGAAAGCCTCTCCCTCTGAGGCTTGGGGAGCTGCGGCCTAACCAGGTCTCCTCCTCTTGTACAGCACTTGGAAACCTTTTTAAAAGCTTTCACTTCTCTTACCCGCTATCCACTGGGTAGGTCACTCACCTTCCCTGGGGCTCAAGCCTTCCTTGATGCCACCACTTGTTAGTGCTCTCTCCCTTCTCAGATCATCTTATAATGATATACACGTCATATCAGGTTTCTCACCAGTAAGGATGAAGGAGCTGACCAGGCCCTCACCACCCCTCACTAGGACTACTGAAGAGCCTCCTCTCCAGTCTCCCTATGCCCATTCTCCACAAAGCTGCAGACTGACAGTTCTGAAGTGCAAGGGTGACTGTGGACTCTTCTGCCCAAGAAGCAACAGTGGCTCTCTGCTGCCTTTGGAACAAAGAACAAACTCTTCTGTTTGGCTTTTAAAGACCATTACCATCTGATTCCAGTCTGGACCTCTTGCCTCCTTGCCTTTGCCCAGTCTGGTCTACATGCCTGGAACATTCTTCTTATTCACCTCCACTTCTTGGAAGCTTTTTTGTTGTTCTTTAATCATTTCTGACTCTCCCTGACCCCGTTTGGGTTTTCTCAACAAAGACACTGCAGTGGTTTGCCATTTACTTCTCCAGCTCATTTTACAGATGAGGAAACTGAGGCACACAGGGTCACATGGCTAGTAAGTATCTGAGACCAGATTCGAACTCACAAAGTTGAGTCTTCCTGAGTCCAGGTCTGGCACTCTCTCCACTGTGTCACCGTGCTGCCCTTCCGGAACCCTAGCTCCCTTAAATCTTAGCTCAGACGCCACCACCTTTAGGAGCCAACGGTTTATGCCTCTGCATATCCCCATGTATTTCTTGTTTATGTCTCCTAGATTTGCTTATCTGTGAATGACTACACCCCCCTAGTGAACTGTACTTCCTTGAAAGCGAAGGCTGTCTCCTCCCTAATGTCCACACAGTGGACCTGGTACACAATAAATGCTTATTGGCTTAAAAAAATGAAGGTTGACTTACTAATTTCTAAGGGCCTTTCTAGCTTGAAATTTCCTTGATTTTATTATTCAAATCCCATTGTAGAGAATCACAGAGAGTTAGAAGTGACCCTGAGAGCACCTAGTCCAATTCCTGCCCGACGTACGCACACCCTGCACTGTATCTCTGACCCACAGTTGGTTGCTTCCTGCTTGACCGAGTCTGGAATCAGGGTCCTTATAGTGAAGTCACCAGGTCTGATCTTACTTCCATTTCTACTGGCTCACCGTGACCCTGCTTCAGTTTCTCTTCATTGCTCACCTGAATTGTTGTAACTGCCCCCAACTGGTATTCCTGCTTCTAGTACCTCCCAGTTCATTTTCCACATGGCTGCCAACTGAATCTTCTTAAGGCACTAATATGACCAAGTCAACCTTCTTAAAAACCTCAGTGGGTCCATATTATCTCTAGAGTAAAAGTCATCAAACTGGCTCCCAGACTTGTTCCATTTTACATTCCCTTTCTGTATTCTATGTTCCTGCTACAATGAACTATTAGCTTTCCCTGAAGTTGGCATTAAATCTCTTGCCTCTGTAAATTTTCACAAGGCTCCTGCAAGGCTAGAATTCCCTTCCACCTCACCTCTGCCTCTCAGACTTCTTATCTTTCTTTAAGGCTCAGTGTGGCAGACTCCTCCTCCACGAAGCCTTCCTTGATGCCACTGCTTGTTAGCGCTCTCTCCCTTTTCAGATTATCTTGTATCCAGATTATCTTATATCTTATATTATCTATATGTCTATCTATCTGTCTTATGTCTTATATTATCTTATATTGATATACACATTATATTCACCCCAGGAGAACATCTCATTGAGGGCAGGAATTACTTCACTTTTAAAATTTGTATCCCACTGCCCAACACATTGCCTTATAGATAGAAGGCACTTAGTAAATCTTTACTGAAAGGAAGGAAGGCTCTGCAGCCCTGGAGATGTGAGTAGCCACAGTTGTGTGCTATCTACATGTCTGCCTCACTACAGTGATCGTCTAACTTTATGTCGATACTACACTATTTCATCTTAGTGAATTTCTTTGCTAAGAACTAATTTTATCTACTGCCTGCCTGTTAATGGAAAGCACACCGGTGGGGGCTCATGAGCTATACTGTTAAAAGCCCAGACTCACAAGATACCCCACAACCTGGGGTAGCAACCACGCTCTGGAGACCAAACCCCTGAGTATGAGAGCAAGTTAGAGGAGTGGACCTACACAGAGCTCGAGTGGCTCAATTTATCCTCTTTCTCCCTCGTGACACATTCTTTCACTTGCCAACCTCTTGAGCCTAGCTCCAACTCCCCTTTGTTACCTCTCAATCTTTCACTTCTTGGACCTTTACTTCTTCCAGATTATTAAGCCACTCCTTCTCCTTCCTAATAAGCATGACTCTAGAGAGGCACTCCTTAGTCTATATTCCCTTCTCTTCAACCAGGGAGCCCAAGGTGTATTTAATTCCTCCTGCTGCTGACAGACAGATAGACAAACAAGCACTCTGCAACTCCTAAGAGTCAATGGTACAGATCAAGATAATAATTGGTAGCTACATCCCCTGTAAATTCCCACAACAGATGCTTGACTGCACGGCTTCTCATCGGAATGACTGGGCTCCTCACAAAACAGGGACAGGAATGGCAGGAATTATTAATGCCATGGGAGAGATTTCCTCATCTGAGGCCCAGAGAGGGTAAGTGATTTGCTCACAGTTACACATCAAGTACATGGCCAGGCTGGCATGAGAGCACAGTGCTACTGATGGCCCTTTTCCCCCACCCCCAGCCCAGCACATTTTCCAGAAGACTAGAGATGGCCAGTGAGAGGAACCAGATAAGGGTGAGTGTGAAGAGAGTGAAAGGGAGGCATCCCAAGTTATCTGGGAGAGATGCTTCAAGGACCAGAAAGGCTCAAGGGAACCTAACCCTCTTCTCCTACCTTGGCCTGTGGGCTAACACCGTAGCTGGTGAAAGCATACTGCCACTGGGGGAGGCCCAGGTGGGTGATCAGCAGGCGGTAGTAGGCAGTGAAGCTGTCCGTAAGGAAGTGCCAATATAAAGCTCTGTCCAGGAACCAGATCTTGCTCTCTCTGGCTACTGATGGGATGGAAAAACAAAGAGAGCAGCAGCCTCTGAGGAATGTTCACTTCACACACCTGTGCATATACCTCCACATCTATCCATCCATCTGGGGTACATGTACACATATACGACTTATTTAAACTAAGTATACAAGAAACACCGTCTGCCTTCCAAGGATAATCCTGCAAGGGTTCTTAACTTGAGGTCTGGGAACTTGTCTTTAAAAATATTTTGATACCTGTATTTCTATATAGTGAACTGCTGGCTGCAGTGCTTCCAGGGGAAGCCTGGACAAGGCAGATACCTTCCTGCTCAAGTCTCCCTGCTTCTGGGGCCAGAGTCTTAGCTCCGGGGCCGCTCCTGCCGTCCCATGTCCACTGTCTGCATCATTTTAGCTCCTTGAGGGCAAGGACTGCCTCTTGCTTTTTTTCATATCATCGGTGCTTAGCACTACGCCTGCAACGTAGTAGGCACTTAATGAATGTTTACTGACTGACTACGACATGAAATCAGGTGCCCATTATACAAAAGGTCTGAGAAATGAGGCTATTTCCTTACCCTTTTCTAATCTGGCTCAATGTTTTTCGTCAGATTGTTCCTGAGAAGTACGGGCTATGTTTTGCAAAAGCTTAATGCTTTTTTTTAAGGCAAATATGATGAGGGGAAAGGGCAATGGCTCTTTCAGAGTCATGCTAATATGATTTGGGGAGAAACCATAAGTTGGTCCAAAGACTGCTCTCATAGAAGGTCTATTAAGGGACTTACGCATTTGGAGAAGGAAACAAAAGACCTTGTGTGAAAGAGAGGTGGGAGAAAGGAAACAGTATTTTTGGGGAGCCACAGAATCCCAGTTAAGACCTTCCTCCCCTTTTATTTTACCTGGTGAAGTCCTTCTGTAGACGAGACACACTTTGCCATTCCCACTGCAGGAATCCAACTCAAATATGATACTTCTAGAGTCAAAGTGGGGCTTCTCCAGCTGGTCTTCACTAGCTGCAAAGCAGGATATTAATAACAACATTCAAACACCAGCCAACACCCAGCTAAGCTTCAGGAGGCTGGGCCTAGATGCCCACGCATGACTTAGTGGGACGGTGTCAGGGAGAATGGAGTCGAGGGTATGGCGCGCTTCCTGAGTATCTCAGAAGTGTTTGCATGTTCCCCTCCCCCCCAACTTTCAGTCAACTGAGTTCTGGATACAAGGGAATGAACCAGCTATGACCCGCTGGATGACCGCTCCTCTCCCGACTCTCTCCATCACTAAGTGATGCAGACGGAATCACACAGCAATGCCAATGGAATCTCTGGGGTGCTGCTAGATTACCGGGGCTACTGAAGGAAGACTGAGTGATGTTCCAAGAACTCCCACGGTCTCTAGCAAGATTACGCCTGGAACCATGCATCAGTGTGTGCAACAAACACTGACCGAAGGCCTCAGTGTTGGATTTGGAGTCAAGAAGACACAGGGTTGAGACCAGGCTGACATTTCCATCACTCAGACTTCCTCAGACATGTTTCTTGATTTTTAAAGTGGAGAGAATAATACTCGCACAGTCTAGCTCACATGGTTGTTGTGAGGGAAAATGATGTACACCCGTTTAAGTTTCAAGGACTGTTTAAATGTGAGCTATTCCTTAATGTGGCCCTGACCCAGGCTGGTTCCTACTAACATTATTCATGACAATAAAAAAAACCTTCCCGCTATGAAGTCTTGCCCCGTTACCTGGCCAACTGCCCACTCATAAGCATTGCTCCTGCAGAAGTAACAAGCCCTTAAAATATTGTTTTGCCTAACCCCATGCTTTCTTTGAAGCCAAGTCATGATTTTGGGTGGGGCATGCCTACATGTGCATGGTGACACAAAGGGGAATGAGACACTTCCTGCCCTCAGGGAGCTTACAGTCTGCAGGGAGCTAGAGTACATTACAACAGATACACAAGTAACGTTAGTACGTTAGTACGAGGCAGAACTTGGAAGGAGTCATGACAGAGGCATCCATCCACAAATACTACAGGGGTTAAGAAGACAAAGAAATGACTGATTTCAGGAGAATGGAGAGTCATGGGTGAGAAGTCATGAAAGGTTTCTGTCCTAGAAATGGTCAGAGCAAGCTCAATGGAATGTTTAGGATATGTGAAGGAAAGAAGTATGGGATGAGGCTGAAAAGGCAGGCTAAAGATAAATTGTAAAGGGATTTAAATGGGGACTATTCAGTGGGCAACTGATAATTCCTGAGTGGGACAGGAATGCCCAACATAAAGGACTCTTACGGATATACAGAACGATAGAGAAGAAAATAAGGGAATTCCTAAACCCACTGAAAATCTTTTTTTTTTTAATTTTTAAAAAATACATTTTTATTTTCTCACCAGAGTGTCTCTTCTAGGGGAAACAGGTGTGATTTGACACTGGGCCCTCTTCATTAAACCACCTATGCACCTAATCCATAAAACCCAGGTCCCTCATTCCCATAAGCAACCAGTTTAAATGCCAGGGAGGCCCCTCAAGTGCACAGAAGTGAGGGGACTTGCCCACGGTCACACAGCTGGTTAATGCCAGAGGTGGAACACTTTCCAAGCCAGCACTCAAGCCAATATGCCATGTTACTTCTGGAAAGTTGTTTTTCAATATTTCTTCTCATAATTTATAACACAACAATTTTCTCTGTGCAGTGCATATGACCAGGACAGCTCTTTGCACACCACCTGATGCCCCTCCTCTAAGGCCTCTTGTTCTTTGAAGCCCCAAAACCTTCCTCGACTCCTCTGGCTCTTCTGAGCCTAGCACAGCAAAGCCCACATCTAGGCTCTCCATACATCCTCTTTCACTGTTCTGTCACTGGCCCCTAATTATGTCTTACCCACCCAACAAGACCATAAGAACCTGGAAGGGAGGGACCCTGTAAGACATAATAAGATTCTCCTTTGTATTTGGGCTCCTCTGCTTTAGGACACACTTCGCTGCCTGTAGGAGACAGCAGTTCATATCTAGGCACAAACTGAAGTGTGGAATTCGGTCCTAAGTGACTTCCCTTAAGGGCCCTGGGGTAGCCCTTACCAAGTGTGAGAAGAGACTCACGTAGGGATTCTGCCTCCGATGGCTACTAGTTGTGGCACCCTAAGCAAGCTCCTTAACTGACCCCCAGTAAAATGGATAATGATGTCTATACTGTCTAACTGAATGGGCTGCTGGGAGAACGAAATGAAATGGTGTAGGTGAAGAAACAAGTGCAAGTTTATGTGGTCTATACCACTGGTCTCCAAAGTGGTTTCTGGGACTTGGGAGGGCCATGGAATGAGATCAGCAGAGCTATAACCTGTAGAGATGTGACCAACCAACTTGAGGGCAGGAAGATGAGTTACACGTCATTCTCATACCCCTCCTGTCCTATGGGCAATCTTAGGATCACCTCCAACACAACTATACCGTTCCCATCAACAGCTTCCCTCTCTGTCTTCTCCCACTGCTGGCCTTCCATGGCAACAGCTGGTATAGGTCCCTCAAGGCAGATATAACCCAACCTGATCCAGGTACCTGCACTATTCTTACGCTCTCACCCTCCCCCAGCATCCCCACACCACGCACCCCGCCATGTCCCATCAGCTTGTGGTTGCCACAGGTGCTCCTCGGTGTGGCTCTCTGAGGCAGTGGCAGAGGAACAAGGTCTCCCCTTCCTATTCCCCTTTCATTTTTCATCAGAAATCAGTGAGTCACACACGATGAACAGGAATGGATGGGTTATGATTATTACACTGTCTCGTCCCCCTTTTTCCAAACTCCCGTAATTCCTTTGGGGCACCATCATCCTTCCAATCATCCATGTTTTCAACCTCTTCATCATCCCTGACTTCCCGTTCAATGAAACAGCTCTTTAGAGCTACCAGTGATCTCCTAATGGCCACTTGGATGACCTCTCAGTCCTTACCCTTCCTGACCTCTGCTCCTGGATAATCCTTCCTCTCTGGAGTTCCCCTCCTACCTGTCTTACTGCTCCTTCTCAGTCTCCTTTGCTGGATCACCATTCATAACCATGCTCTTTAATTGCAACTATGCCCCTAAAATCCATCCTGGGCCCTTCCTTTTTCTGTGCACACTGCTTCACTCGGTGACTTCATCAGCTCCCATGGTTCTGACGATCACATTTATAGACTTCCATATCTATCTATCTATCTATCCATCCATCTATCATCTGTCTATCTATCTACCCATCTATCTGTCTATCCATCCATCCATCCATCCATCCATCCATCCATCCCATCTACTAGACATTTTAAACTCGATGTCCTAGAGAGATCTCAAATTCAAAATGTCCAAAAAAGAACTCAATACTCTCCTCCCCCCGCAAGAAAGACAAAACTGCCCCTCTTCTGAGCTTTCTTATTTCTGTTGCTGTTGTCTGGGCTTGAAACTCGGGCATTATTCTTGGCCCTCATTTCTGCTAACCTGCACACATTCGGTTACCAGGTTTTTATCATTTCTGCTTCCAGGACATCTCTCCCATCTGTCCCCTCTTCGCTCATACAGCTACCGCCCTACCCTAGACTGTGGTCATGGCTTTCTCACTGGCCTCCCCACCCTTTTCCCTCTCCACTGCCAAAGTGATTTTCCCACAGTGCAGGGCTGGCCACAGTACTTCTCTACCCAATAAACTTCACTGGCTCTCTACTGACTCTAAGGTAAGATGGCACTTCATCTTTATCTTATCTTTTTTAAATTCTATTTTTTGTGTAAGTTTTATAAAGTGTGTCATTATTAGCAGGGTAGTGCTGTATATAATTTTAAAATAAGTAAATCCACATGTATTGAGTAAGTATGCTAGAAAAAAATTTACTGAAAGGGGTTAAAAAAGTTTTGAGGTGGAGCACTAGGTGGCTATATAGAGCATTGTCCCTGAAGTTAGGAGGACCTGAGTTCAAATTTGGCCTCAGACATGTACAAGCTGTGTGACCCTGGGCAAGTCACTTAACCCCAACTGCCTCCCAAAATTAAAAAAAAAAAGTTTGGAAACTAGACAGTAGTTTATGTGAATTCAGAGAAGGGAAAGAACATTGTAGATTTTGTGGAAGAGGTGAGACAAGTTGGGCTTTGAAGGAATGTAGAGAGAAGAAATGTTACAAGATGGGAGGGAGAAGGGAATGGATCGCGAGGGCGGTAAATTTGCTGAATGGCCTCGCTGGAATAGGAGGTTTGCACTGGCTAAGATGAACAGGGGAAGGTTATGGAAGGCCTTGGAAGTCACCGTGAGGAGCTTGAATTTTATCCTGAAGGTACATAGAGGCCTTTTGAAGCTCTGGAGTAGGAGGGTGACACAACATCTGGGTAATGTCTTAGGAAGCCTGGTCTGAGGTGAGGTGTGGGATGGTCTGAAAGGGAAGACTGGTGGGAGTCAGTTGGACGAAGCCTTGGGAGCGAGGATGAAATGGGAAAAAAAAAGTGTGGATATCTTTCCAAAGTAGAAACAACAAGACTTAGAAGAGAGAAGTGAAAAAGAAATCTCCAAAGCTCTAGAAATAAATTAAAAGTGAAATGCCACGAGGACGCCTGTGTTTTTAGGACTGTCCACGGCCAGGCGGCAGGCTGTGCGCAGACAGCAGTCCCCTGGCAGCCCCCATGGTACCTTCGTCCTCCTCATCATCCAGATCCTCCAGAGTCGGTGAATTGGGAAGCGTGTACATGGCAGACTGGGTGAGCTGAGTCAGGTTCGCGATGCTGTTAATTGTCAGGCAGCCCAAAGGCACAGGCTGATCTGCAAGAGCATTGAGAGAAGGGGTGGGGTGTCAGCAGCCCTCCCCATAGGAGAAGGGTAGGTGCACTCGGGCGGACAAAGCCATCACCTCTCCTCCTGCGGACTGTCCCCGCAACTCCCTCTGGGCACGAGAATGTCACTGACAAAGGGAACTGGGCCATCGACATCACCATCACTAACTCACTCTAAGGTTTACAAAGAGCTTTCTCATTTAAACTCCCAATAGCCTGAGTTATTATCATTCTCATTTCACCAATGAAGAGGTAAGCGTTCACACAGCAAAGACTCCAAGCACCGCTCTCCTGCCATTACGCCAGAGTCCCAAGGAACCTTCCTCTCTGGGTGATAAAACGTCCCCGCCGTGTGCGTGAAAGAGCTAGCTCTACCTACGCTCCTCCAGCTGCCAGAGCGAATGATGGATCACCAGGCAACGGATAAACAGCAGATGCCTCTGATACTGAGAGCAAACACTAGAGTGCTCTGGGTCCCAGCCTGAATGGCAGATCAAAAGGAAAACCAGGCATCCAGGCAGGGAGCAAAGGACTATTCATGAAAGAAGTCATTTCTCTTAGGAGTTGGGAACTGAGTTATACCTGCTTCAGGGACCAAGGAGAACTTGTTCAGAAATACCCCCTGAAGCTGGGCCAGAGATCAGATGATATGCGCCTTCTCAGGGGACAGAAAAGGTCAGGGAAAGGTCAGCCTGGACAGGGTAGAAGCAGAGAAGGGGACCAGACATTGCAGACTGACTTTTCAGGGACCTGGGGAGAGAGAAGGACATAAGCCAGATTCTGATAACTTTATTAAACTATTTAGAAAAGAGTTCTCGGTAAGATTTGCTGCCTCAGCTCCTTGTACACAGGGGCAGTTTATGTGCAAAAGACCTGGGGGCTTTGATATCAGTTCAGTGAGCCAGCAGTGTGCTAGGGTTCCCGAAAAAGGAATGTCATCTCAGGTTGCATCAACACAAGCCAAATGTCCAGGCTCAAAAGAGCCAACTGCTAAAACTTCAGTGTGTTTCCAGAAACTGGCAAAGCCTACAAATCAGGGCTTGATTTATCATTTTGTTGATGATCAAGTCTTCAGAAAGTAACAGAGGAAACTTTAATAATGCAGATTAAACTTGAAAGTATGTTGTACATATGTTTCCCCATCCTAGAGATCTGGTTGTTAAACCTTTACCAGCACGCTCCTGACTGTGCTACGTTGGTCATACCAGATCTGGAGTACAGTGTTCAGGACCAGGCACCACTTTTCAAAAAGAACATTGATAAAACTGGCATGTGCTCAGAGAGGGGGGACCATAATGGTGAAGAAGCTGAAAACCAGTAGAAAGGGTGATGGATTTGAAGTCAGAGGACCTGGGTCTAAATCCTGGATGAGTTCACTATGTGACTTCGTATGTGACCTTGGGCAGGTCTCAGCCCTGGACCTCTGAGGACATCTGCAATGTTAGGAGTTTGGTCAAAATGCCCTCCAAGGCCTTCCAACCAGAAAACACTAGGATTTTTTCAGTTTATTGCCCCACAAGTAGCTTATTTTTGGTCCAGAATGGTGATTTTGGCAGCATAGAAAACTCCAAGTATAAAAACTCTCTTCACTGAAGCAGACCAGCAACTTGTCTATAACTTAGTTATAGAATGTTGTCTAGGCCCACTTAGAAATGACTTATGCATGTATATACAGAGTACATCCCGAAACCTGGATATTCTTGACTCCCAAGCCAGCCTTCTACACCACAGGATGTTGTCTTTTGTCTACAGCCTGAGAAAAATCTGGCTTATGTTTCACTCACACTGACTGGCCCGAGTCTATTGCTACTGACAATATATCACGAGGAGTGAAATGGAAGACGTGAAAGTGCCGGCAGTGAAAGTGGGGAAGGCTGGCAACTTGACTAAAATCCTAAAAATGTGATTCCATGGGAATTTTCTTCCAAAAAGAAACTTCAGGCAGTGTCTTTCAGAGAGACAAATTTACTGCAAGGACTTATAACTGTAACTAGGACGTAATTTAGTGTCTGTGCATGGGAAATTGGTGCAGGCAAAATTCTGGTTAAAATAACCACACTTGTCGGATTCTGTTTCTGCAAGAGTCTCAGGGTTCAGCTTTAGTTCTGCCATCGCTATAACTACTGAGGGAGGAGGAGGAAGGTACTACTTTCGTTAAGTTTAGTCCGCTAAAATCCTACTTCCATGCTTGCCTCTTGTGTGGAGGTGACTGAGCTCTTCAGGGCCATACTAGGGCACTGGCTGTTTCTATGAAGCTGGAAAAGCCTCTAAGACAGGCTCAGTGACAGACTATTGGTGATGCAAGGACCAGTCTTGTTAAATTTGAAAAGGCCCATCAATTGAAGTCTGGCCACCAGCGATGCATTCACCTTTTGGTCACAGCAATGCCTGGCATGGTCTACTGGATCATGGAGAGCTTATGATTGATCTGCATTAGTGAAGAGCACTCATGTGGCTGAAATTTCAGATCCTTTAAGAATCCAAGTTACACTTGCTAAAGAATAAGGAGGCAGAGAAAGGCACTGAGGTCCACCCAACTAGAGTTAAAGAGGAAGGCCCATTAGGCACTAACTTCCTGAGCAGGACCCTTTGAAAGCAAGATTTTTTTTCTTATTTGGAGTAATAAGATCCAGCAATCTCACAAACACTATTTCTGCCTGTAAAGAGACAACTTAAGCAATTGAGAAGCCTTAGGAATCCAAAAGGGAATCTGGAGGAAGCGTGGCCCCATCATAACTGGTTGTCACAGAAAATGAGTCTTAACATCATCTTGAATAACTGGGTCGTCTGACTTTCTGCACGACTACAAGAGGGTGTTATAATGGTTTGTCATGTAGGGTCAACTTATGGTTCCAACCTGGAACTACTCAATGAATCTGAGCTCTCACGAATATGGAAGTTTCCTCCAGCAATGCTGGTCACGACCCATTTGTGCCCCTTCATCCTGTGACACTCTTGTTCACATCCTACCAGAAATTCACCACAGGGAATTGACTCCAAATGCAAAAAGTCTTCTTTACTTTGCTGTGCTTACTTTTTTCCCCTGAGAACACGACGACAGTTGTGGCATACTGTGACACTGTGACACAGGATGGCTCACCATCACTGAAGCACCCTCAGCTGACCCCAGGCTGGGGCATCCCAGAAGACCTCAATCTGGGGCTTGCCCCGGAGTAAGTACTTGACAAAGGAACACTTTTTCATTCATTCATTCCTCTCTCACCATTTGACCAGAACATCTTTTCCTATCAAACAGTTCTTCGATGACTTCTTTTACTTTGGTCCTTCCTCAAATCTCACTAGTTCCATGTGATAGACTGCTCATACCTACATGAGTCTGTGTACTGTGTTCATTTTAAATTTTTCAGAGCCTGTTGTATTCCATGCTTCACTGCCACCAATAAAATGTTAGTATCAAAAAGATGGACCTATGCTTTCACGTGAAGCTTGGAGTCATTAAAGGAGCTTGGAAATGACCTGATGGTAATCTAGCCTACTCTTCTTTTCCTACTTAACTCTGGGCCCAGCTTGTTGACCATATATACTGTCCATCTGAGATAAACGTATTAATGGACAAGCTCTATAAGTTTCCCATTCAAATGCCTGTTGTAATTTAGACAATAGACATTCTTCCTCCCCTGGTCTTTTCTGTGTGAATTCCTTTGAGCGATTAGAGATCTCTTCCAGAAGACTCTGAAATGTCCTTAGCTTTGATGTGATCAGCACAATGTCATCTGTAAGGAGCAGATAGAAGCAGGGGCATCTGGAAGACTACATCAATCCACATGGAATCCTTCTTCAACCTGGACTCTGAGCTAGATTTTTCCAGATGTTTGCAGCATGAACATCTTGAGTGTACACACATTTCCCTGTTTCATGCCTTATCTGATGTTCATCATCCATTGTTATAGCTTTCAAAGAATCTTTAGTGAGTTTGCTGTATGGGTAAGGGACAGCTTGCTCAAAAAAAAGAGCCTAATAAGTGTTTATTGACCGACTCTACCAAATCAAATGTCTTTTCATACCCAACCAACAGTGAAATTTTATTTTCTCCACATCTTTTGGTCAATTGTTCAATATTGTTTGAAAAAGCCTCCTTTGCTCCCTGTTAATGTCCTCACTGAGTGCTGCTGATCTGCATACAGATGATTTTCATTAAGATTTTGCACAGAAGGAAGAGAAGGCAGTTCAAGATCTCCTTTTCACCACCTTTTAAAGTACAGTCTTAGTTTTTTCTTCCATGTCTTTGGTATCTCCTCTTTCCTTACACAGCCTGCACACTGGTCCCTCAAAGACTTCCCAACAACTTTGCCTCTCACACAGATCTCTTCTAGACACCCTCAGTATAATAGAGCTGGTTTTTTGGTTTTTCTTTGTTTAAGGACCTTTTCTTCCTCTCCTATCAGCGCAGCTAAAACTGTGACATTACAGTCCAAGTGTGGTGGTTCCGTGGCCCTTGAGAGAGCAGTATCAATAATAATAATTGTAAATGTATTAAAGTTACTGATTTTTACAAATCTCTTTTCGTTTTCTTCTGTTTCTGTCCTCAAACGTCCTTAGAATGACTTTGCTCAGTTGGACATCTTGCCAAACTTTCTTTAAACTGATTTTGCCCTCTGACTGTTTTTCTCTGCTTTACAAAACAAGACTACCGAGAATTGTTCATCATCTGTTTTTGGTAAGAGTTTACAAACAAGTTTATATTCTAACTTGGTGTTGCCTTTGGCAGCCATCTCTCTCTTTCGCAAGTAAATCAGATGTTTGTGGATTAAGGTACTTTCTGGGCTCTTCCGGTCTTTGCTGCGTCTTAACCAATTCACATGGTTAAGTTTAAATGCAAGATCTGTAACTGTCACTGATGTCAGTTCAGCCGTCCTTTTCAGATTTCTGTCAGTTTCTCACTGAAATTGCTCAGGATTGACTTGTTTAAATTGCACCCCATTTTTATTGTTATTATTCTTTTTTTTTTTTTTTTTATATTTCCGATCTTAGCTCTGATGACGAGTCTGTGGTCTGACTTTACAGAGACAGCTAATTTAGACATAACGGCCAGATGAATGACAAATTTTATTCTCTCAAAATATAATCTACTTAATTTTTGCAATGTTATTTCCTTCTCATCATGTCTAGTACCTCCCAATTTGTTTCTCAAAGAAAATGTTCTTAATATATATATTTATATCTGTGCAATCTATTAGATTTTGGCCTCTCTCAATCCTTCCTCCTGCATCATGCTTCTCTATATGTTTCTCCCCATCCTCACCTTTTTCTCCTCTGTACTGAGGTCACCAAGTATCAAAATATATGTTGATTTAATTTGGAGGGTGTTGACTTCTTCAAGAATTTCTACCTCTTCATCATCAGCAAAAAATGTTAGTGTAGAAAATGTGATTATTTTAATGGTAAGGTTTTTTCTGCAAATACTTATCATTAATATTACAATATATGATAACCCAATAATCCCATGAAATAACATTTCTTGGGATAAAACCTATTTCCTCAAATCCTTTCTTAACCTCTCCGACAAGTACCTGTAAGCCTCCTTCCATTTGGATGCAACTTCCTTCTTTCCCCTGGTTTCATTTATAGTAGGAATGTTAAGACTCAGAGGCTTCAGCAATATGTCCACTCGACAATAATCTCACATCTGGAATACTAATAGTCCAATTAAAATGGTGTCATTCTTACCATACTCTGCCTTCTTCCCTGCCACTCTGCCACAGTCACTGTAGAAGCAGAAAGTGGCATTCAAGATTGGGCACCACTTTGCATTTTTCTGTTTCGTGGGTAGCCACAGTCAAACAATTCATCACCAAGTGGCCAGCCCACTGCCAGATCCATACTCTGTACCATTCCAGCATGGAAGAGCCTACCAAAGCTTACATGCCTTCAAGAACCCAGGGTCACATCCAACCTTTGCTGAGGTACTATAGTAAGACTTTGGGGGTGGTGATGGTAAACCTTGACATTTCAAGGTTTTTTAAAAAATCTTTGGACTTTCCTAGGTAGTTCTACCTTGTGACTTAGCCTGAATAAGATCAGAAACCACAGAAATCAATGCTGCTTTTCTTGGACTTCTGAGCAGGTAGAGGGAGGCTCATGTTAAACACTGATTAGACTCAGGGGAAGGACATCTCTGCTGAAAGATATTTCAGAAAGTGGAGCCCAGGGCAAGTGACAATGAGCAAGAGGCCAACTTACCATCAAGTTTCACACTCCACACCATGTGGAAACCATTTGTCATCAGGTAAAAATTCTTCAAGTCCTCTGGCATCACACAGTCATTTTTCTACAACCACAAAGCAGGAGAGCGTGAGGATGGGGTAGCGAAGAAGGGTGAGCTGGTACCTCAAACCAGAAGATGAGGCTGCAACAGGGAATGTTGTTTACCGCCTCCTGTCTCCTAAACCCAGGCACCAAGTGGTCACTGCTCACATTACTCCAAAGGGGATTCTGGAAGATAAACTTCCAGCCATCATGACTTGTTACTGGAGAGACAATCAAATTTATGGCTTCGTCTGGGCTCAGTTCTGGAAAACTCCTGGGCTGGCCAACCAAGGATATTTAGGAAGTACCTTCTCCCCCAACAAACTGCCTCCTGCTGTGTCCTTCAAATGACTATTGTGGAGTAAGGTAGCCAGAGCCAGAGCTCAAGTGCCAATGTCTATCTTTGTCCTCATGGAAGAGGTCATGCGCAGCACGTTAGACACTGGTATGCCTTTCTCACTTTCCTAGGCCTTGTTTTTTAATTCTCCCCATTCCTCTGTCTCAGCCCAAAGATGCCATTTCTGCTCTGTGACCCCAGCCCCATCCCCAGCCCCAGCCAGCGGTTGCTTGTCATTGTTTGAGCTCACAACACTTCTCACTCTTCTTACGCTCTTTGCATTCTGATCTGCATCAGGAGTTTGTGTGTTTTTCTCATCCCCACTATTGGACTGCAAGCTCCCTGAGGAGATGGTAACTTGTTCATCTAAGTATCCTCCACGTCTCCCCTTCCCCAACTAACCTCAGCACCTAACACAGCCCATACACATACAGGAGGCTCCTATTAAACATCTGAAGAAAAGATGGATGTGAAATGATCTAGAAAGGAGAGAGTCACAACGGCAAAGCTGAAAAAAAGTGACTGATTTTCTCTCATCCCTCATGGAAAACTTCTGCTAAGCCCAGTCCCTTAGCACCAGGGCAGGTGAATTAATCATCTCGTCTCACAGTTTCATTCATCTGGAGGGCAGACAGAGAAGAAACTCAGAGAGAATTAGATGGAGAGGAGACCACGGGGAAGATGATGTAAGCAGAACAGCTCAATGATGAGGAGCGGGCCCTTGGCAGGGTCTGAGGTGAACGGTACAAAATAGACGATGCCATGAATTTCAGTTCCATGTCTCTGAGTCATTGTGGGGAACCAAAGCAATAGAGAAATGACAAGGAGATGTTTGAAAAATTCGGAATGCTGGTAACCAAAGTGCTTAAGTTACTTTAAATGTACCAAGTCTGCATAGGTAGTGACCAGAAAGCACAAGGCAGGGAACTGATAGACATTTAACACAGATAAAGAATCCATAAAGCTAAGGAAAACATTAAAAAAAACATGGAATGGGGGCAGCTAGGTGATGCAGTGAATAGAACACCAGCCCTGGAGTAGGGAGGATCTGAGTTCAAATCCAGCCTCAGACACTTCATACTTACTAGCCATGTGACCTTAGGCAAGTCACTTAACTCCAATTGTCCTGCCTTCCCCCCTCCAAAAAAAGCAAAAAAAAAACCCCAAACCCACCAAAAAAACAAAAAACCATGAGATGCATCTGAAGTTGATCCACATGTCTTACCAATTCTTCCAACCCAGCGTCAAGGGATCTCAGCCACTAGTATGGACAGAGGAAGGGGTGGTTTTTCATTGCCTTCCCTCTGAGTGCTACTGATGGTGAGGACTCTAGGAAAGACAAGTCCTAGCATGCTCGTGTGCTCGGCTTGGAACATCTCCTCCCGAGCCTTCCACACAGGAGAGAATGCTCATTCCTTAGCTGTAGTCTGTCTAAGGTCAGTCGGTCCACACTGAACTGGGTATTCTAATTCTGAAGCGAACTAGGAGACCGGCTTGATTCACTTCTGGCCGATGGTAATAGCACTGACTGAAAAAAAAGGTGAGTGACAAAAACAGAAGTAAGGTATTTCTGGGGTGGCCGCTATCAAAAATCTTGCCTCCTCCGAGATGACCCTTAGTGGGAGGGAAGGGCTCCTCTGCTTTGCTTTATTAGTGGCTATTAAAGAAAGAATCTTGTCCACATGGATAGGGATAATACCGTTTTATAGTGAAGATGGTGAATGGCTCATATTCTATCACTCTTTAAAGTTATAAATAAAGCACTTACATACAGACGTTATTTCACTGATTTACTCCTCACAATATCCTGGAAAGGTGGGTGGTAAAGGGAGCACCACAAAAATATGTTTGCTTTAGTTCCTTTTCACCGGAGTCAGGAAGATCAGAGCTTCAGACTCTCACTGGCTGCATGACCCTGGGCAAGTCATCTAACTTCACTTCAAAATGAGGATAGTAATGACTCCAGCTCCCAGGGCTCCTGGATAGTACTCTGTGACACTGAAGATGCTTTATCAATGTTAGCTGCTGCTGCTGCTACTACTACTACTACTACTACTACTACCTACTACTACTACTACTACTACTACTGCTACTGCTACTACTGCTACTGCTACTGCTACTACTACTACTACTGCTACTGCTACTACTACTACTACTACTACTGCTACTACTACTACTATTGCTACGCTACTACTACTATTACTACTTCTACTACTACTACTATTACTACTACTACTACTGCTACTGCTACTGCTACTACTACTACTACTACTGCTACTACTAGTACTACTACTTCTTTTTTTTGCTTTTTGGAGGGGGGGAGGGCAGGGCAATTGGGGTTAAGTGACTTGCCCAAGGTCACACAGTAAGTGGCTACTACCATCTAATTCTGTACTCTCTTCTAAGTTCCAGACACACACTCCAAGTGGATGCTCCTACGGGCACCTCCAACTCCACATGGCCGTCAGAGGCACCAGTGGGCACCTTGTTTGCAACCTTGGCATGACACTGGGCTCGAGTTCCTTTCCCTTTTCCTATTCAATCTGTGACAGAGCTGTATTGACTCTCTCACCTTTTATGCAGCCTCCTCTCTCTTCGTAATGCCCAGCACCGCCCTCACTGCCCTCCACCTGGACTATGCAGCAGCACCCAATGTGGTGCAGCGCCACTCTTCCAGATCCCTCACTTCTCTACACACTCTGCTCCAGTCAGTGCGGACCCGCTTCTAGGCCCAAACACAGCCTATACATTCTGGCCTCTCTTCTTTTGCTTTGCATGACTCCTTAAGCCTGCAGTGTCCTTCTTCCCCCTCTCGCCTGTTCAATTAATATTTATTCCTTAATACTGCGCTTCTTCTATGGCCTCCTTTTGCTGAGGATGTTTCCCTTGATCCTTATATGGCACACCTCTCACACACGTTTGCTTTGGCTATGTATGTGTATTTAGGAGGGTTTCTTTTTGCTTCCTTTCTTCCTTCCTTCCCTCCTTCCTTCCTTCCTTCCTTCCTTTCTTAATCATATTTCTTTTTCTTTTTGCCCCATTGGGGGAAAGGGGAAAAACAACATGCTTATCATCTGAACAAATAATAAAATTAGATCAGTACCTTTCTAATGTCTTAATAACATATTAACAGTTATTTCTGGCTGTTTTATCATTGACGACAATGTGAGTACCAAAGGACAGTAATTCTTCTTATCTAGGTGACTTATCTATTCAAAAGGATGTAAACTCTTAGGGGCAAGAATTGTTTTGTCTTGGCAATCCCAGGCAGGCCCCCCGCCCAACATGCGTCTTGTGAATGGCAGATACTTGACAAACATCTGCTGTGTCAGTCAAACTCCGTACCTGTACCAGGGTGTGGTGCAGAGGAGCTATTGAACAAGCTCTTAGACCTAGAATGACGGCTTATTTGGGCAGAGCAGGAAGAACAGCGAGCCTGAGTCAGAAACCCGGGTTCTCATCCACCACGTCTGGGACTGATTGGTTGTGTGACCTTCATCAAGTCATAAACTACTCAATTTAAGCTTAGTTTTTCTGAGCTTTACTCTCTTTATCAGTAAAATAAAGGGGTTGACCAGACAATCTCTAAGGTCCATGGGTTCTTGCATCCTGTGTTTCCGCTGATACTTATATGGGCAGTATGGCAAATAAGCATTCCTTGAAGGTGAGGGCTCCCTGGGGGTGCTGGAGTCTAAGATGCAGCTGGAGGGTAGGAGTGGGGGGGAGGAGGGAAACTGAAGGACATGGTGGGATGGTAATGACTTGATAGCCCAGATAAGGCATTCCTTCCCTCCCTACCCTTCTGCTTTCATGCGCCTGCCTGCATTTCTAAGACATATGTCCTGTTCTTCCCAGTCACTGAAAATAAGACTCCATCCCTTTACAACGTGAGCCCCAAACCAGTACTCCCTACACCACCCGCTCTGTTGGGCTGTAAAGGATCACGAGTGATCTCCTAAAAAAATGTCTTTCATCTCTGCAATCTTCATCACAAATCCTGGATTCCAAACTAGACCTGGATGGATGAGAAGGGAATTCCAAAGATAAGATAACACCTCCCCCCAAAACTCTCTCAAGTCTGAAAATTCCTACTGCAGGGTGGGCGAGGATTAAGTGCCCCGAGAGTCAGTGGGGAGGGACAAGGGTGAATTCTGTGCCACTGACTGCCGTGTAAAATAGAAGGAGCATCTGTGTTATCTCCATCCTTTTCTCTCTGGGAGAGGCAATGATCTTGTAATGTCAGATACCTACCAGCTCCCACGAAGCGATCATGTGGCGCTCAGCAGGCTCCTTTTCCATGATCCTCACCTTTGTCACTCCTGGAGATGCTTCTGGAAAAGAAAGAGGGAATTTCATTATAGAGACAGAGAGACTCCTCCCGGGCCATGCAGCTGTCGCTTAGGGACATCTCCCTATTAGAGGTCCATCCTAAGGAAACCGAAGCTAGTAAGTACCTCATTGGTCCCTTCCAAAACAGTGCAATGCAGGGAAAACATCCACATGTGGAGTCAGGGGTTCAGGGATTTTTTTCCTCAGCTGCAAGATGAGAGGGCTGGGCTCATCATTCCCTAAATATCTTGGATCTTGAGTTTTATCAGGTCTATTTGACCAAAACTTTTCCCCAGTGATCGCTTCACTTATGCTAGCCTCATGGACTTTATTTCTGCAAAAGATTTTATATTTTCTTTTTTAATCAAAACCGTCTATTTTTTAAAAACTAATTTACAGCTCCCTCTATTTCCTGCTTGGTAAAGCAGGTCCTTCATCCCACTGCCTTCTAGGTTTTTGTGACCTCTTATGTTTAAGTTGCTTTGGTTGTTTCAGTCATGGCTGATTCCTCATGACCCTATTGGAGGTTTTCTTGGCAAAGATACTGGAGGGGCTTGTCATTTCCTTCTCCAGCTCATTTTACAGAAGAGGAAACTGAGGCAAACAGGGCTTAAATGACTTGCTCAGGGTCACACAGCTAGTGAGTATCTGAGGCTGTGCTTGAACTCCGGGAATCTTTCTGACTCTAGACCCAGAACTTTGTCGACAACGCCACCTAGTTGCTCCTGGAGCATAGCAACATGGTATGATGGTATAGGATTCTGGGCTAAACCCAACCTCTGCCAAACTGCCCCCCAGTTTTTCCAGTAGTCTTTGTTGGAAAAATTCCGGGAGTCTTTCCCCCAACTGCTTATGTTCTCAGCTGAGTCTCAACACAACTTCTGTCCTCAACTGTTTCTGAGCCTTGCTTCTCTGGTCTCTTCCAATGAGTTATTTTTCTACCAGAGTTTTGAGAATCGTCTTTATAACGTCTGAGATTTGGTTATGTCCCCTTTGTTTCTGCTTTTTCCCCTCCTTTTCATTATTTTCCTTGAGATTCTAAACTTTCTGGTTTTTCCAAATGAATCTTATTATTTGGTCTGGTTCTATCCACCCCTTAAATTAGGTAACAGATTCACATGGATCTGTAATTTCACTCCATCCGTGTGTACTGATTTGGTCTGACTCTTGTCGATGCATTTTCATTAGAATAACACAGGGGTCCACCCGCTGAGCTGGGAGGGGGAGGGGGATCTCGTTTTCATATTGCAAAGCCGAACCATGAATAATGAATCTCTTACATTATTTAAATCTTTTCCATAAAGAATGTTTTGTAGTTGAATATGATATCATGAATATTGGTAGGTTAATTAATTCCCAGTTATTTTTAAGCATTTTAGAGTTATTTTGAATGGAATTCCTCTTTCTAGTATTTTTCTCTGACAATAGAAATTTTCCCAGACTGCTTTATAGAAGTCATAGTATTCTATGACTTTCTCTCCTTGCAATTAGAGTATTAGGATAAAAGATCTAGGGGGGGGCGTTAAAGGTCATCTAGTCATGATTGCAGATCTCGAATTGCAGGGGACTTCTGAGACCACCTAGTTACAATGATTGCATTTTACAGATAACGAACTGGGGCCCAGTGAGGTTAAGTGACTGTCCTAAAGTTACAGGTGTTATGTAGCGGACCTGGGACTCAAACCCAGTCTTCTGACTCTAAAATCCAGTCGTCTTTGCCCTGCGTGGCCAAGGTTGTTGGTCATCAACCATCCTACACTGCTGGGCTCAGTACCCAGTGACATAACGTGTCAGATGCACCACACTCCCCATAAAGACGTGAGCTATGTGGCTATCGAGTGGCTGGGACTATTGCCTGGTTTGCTGCTGACCACCATTTTATTACTTTTTAAAAATATCACACTGCCTTCCAAGACTTCAGGAAAAATGTCCTTTTCTTCCTAAAATTTATTTATATATTTTGTTTTGAGGCAACAGGCATATCCCAACAATTTCTTTGCTTCATAGGCTGCCAGGGACAAATCATCGTGTTCAGCCTATTTTTGATGAGCATCTCTATATTTAACTAGGCTGGTTCTCAGAAAGCCAACACGATCTGTTGCCAGGACCATATCTGAAGCCTTGCCTGCAGGCTATAACTTACCAAAGTTTTTTCTCTGCCTCTACAGCATTTGAGAACCCAGGGTCAGAAAAAATGTTAGGAAAAAAAAAAGAAGGGAAAGAAAATAAAATGAAGGTACCAATTATATTTTTTTAAAAATTATATATATTTTTTAAAAAGCACCAGCCTTGAAGTCAGGAGGACCTGAGTTCAAATCTGGCCTCAGACACTTAACACTTACTAGCTGTGTGACCCTGGGCAAGTCCCTTAACCCCAATTACCCTGCCTTCCTCCCTCCAAAAAGCAAAGGGGGAAAAAAAAGAGAGAACCCAGGGTGACCTCTCTGAGGAATTTCTTCACACTACCAGGCCTGGAGTCAGGAAGATTCAACTTTGTGAATTCAAATCTGGCTTCAGATATTGACTAGTTGAGTGACTCTGGGCAAGTCACTTAATCTCTACTTGCCTAGCTGTTCAGCCTCATTTTGAAGAGGACCAACGACATCATGGCATGACGTCTTGACTTGCACATGAATTGCATTCAAGTGAGTCAGAGCTGCACAAAGGCGTCAGCCTCACTCTCTCTTCCAGAGTCACTGAAGCCCAGTGGCAGGACAAAAAGTCAGGACAACTGGCAGTGGCCCGGAATGCAGTGGGAGACCTTGGCATCTTCAATGTGTGACCAAGCACCAAGTGTGCCACAACATGTGCTTCAGTCACTTCATGGCACAAACTGTTCTCATCTGCCATTTCACCAGAGCGAGTCTTCCCGTGCTTGGGGTAGACATGCCCCTGACTCACTGATGGGTTTGAGCCCTGTTAGCTACTGTCAACCTAGTCTAACCTTCTGCACAGTTTTACCAGGGTATGGTTCCTGCACATGCTACAGTTTTTCAAAGCCAGAGCTGAGAGATGGATGAAAGGTGGCCACCAAAAGTGGATGAACAGCCCTGAAAAAGCCTTGGCAAGCCCTCACACCAGAGATGCTAGGCCTTCCTGAATACCCCATACAAGTGGTCTCATCATTGCCATCACTATTTGCCTTAATCCACTGGGAAAGGAAATGGCAAACCACTCCAGTATCTTTGCCAAGAGAGCCCACAACGAGATCGTGAGCTGGACACGACTGAGCTGGACACGACTGAACAACAGGTTGTTCCTGTCTGCATCACTGCAGTTCTTGTGTCTCCATTTTCCTGGTTCTACTTGCTTCGGTTCTTACATCTTCCATGCTTTTCTGAATTTTTCATGTTTTTACAGAGCAATAATATTCCTCTACATTCTTGTGCTATAATTTGTACTTTTCCCCCAGTTCTTGGCTACCACAAAAAGTGCTACTATTAACACACTGGAGCACACAGAACCCTTCTGTCTGTGACCCCCTTGGGGTGTACACCTAGCCCCAAGATCTTGGAGCCAAAGAAACTTTACTTTCTTAGCATAATGCCAAATTGCTTTCCAGAGTTGACAAATTCACAGCTCCAACAACAGGGGATTAGTGCACCCATCTCTCCACAGTCCTTCCAATGCTGACTAGTCCTTTCTCCTCTCATCTTTGCTAATTTGTGGGGTGTGAGGTGAAGCCCCAGATTTTTTTCTTAATTTCATGTTTCTCTTAATGTTTTGGTCCAATTTTTCAACCAGTTGTTAATAATTTAAAATTCTTTTGAGAGCTATTTGTTCACATCCTTTGACTACATAGCCTTCGATATTGTGGGAAAGCAAAAGCTTCCTAATTCTGTGTAAGCAAAATGACCTGTTTTATCTTTTGTTATCTGTCCAGTCCAGAGTCTGGTCCTAATCAGATACTTGGGCTTGTCCTTTCCTGATTTTTTTATGGTGGGACCTTTAATGTTTCGGTTGCATGTCCATTTTGAGTTTAGTGAGGACCACAGCGTCTACTTATAGCTTTCTATCTTTTATGTAAGCATTGTATACACACATTGTATACACACACATATATATATGTACACACACACACACACACACACACATATATATGTACACACACACACACACACACACATATATGTTGTCTCCCCATTCAAATGTAAGCTCCTTGAGGGAAGGGTCTTTTTTTTTTGCTTTTTCTTTTTATCTGTAGTACTTAGTACAGTGGCTGGAATATATTAAGTACTTAGTTAATAAAATTTGCCTGTTCATTGATTCCCTGAAGATAGTACCATGACTGTGATGGATAGTACATGTCAATTTACACTTGTGTCAGCTTAATAATTGTTAACAAAAAGGTTGTATTCTTTAAATTTAATAGTTCAGTAAAAACATTCATCCATACTATGCCCAAAGGGTTATAAAACTGTATACAGCAATACCAGTACTAGGTCTGTATCCCAAAGAGATTTAAAAAAAAAAAGGAAAGGAATTATATGTACAAAAATATAGCAGCTCTTCTTGTGGTGGCAAAGAATTGGAAACTGAGGAGATGCCCATCAATTATGCAATGGCTAAACAAGTTGTGGTGTATGATTGTGATGAAATACTATTGTGCTGTAAGAAATGACAAGCAGGATGATTTCAGAAAACCCTGGAAAAACTGACATGAACTGATGCAAAGGGAAGAAGAACCAGAACAGTGTACACAGTAACAGCAACACTGTACCACGATCAACTGTGAATGACTTGGCTATTCTCAGAAATACAACGTTCCAAGTCAATTACAAAGGACTTATGATGAAAAATGTTATCTACCTCCAGAGAGAGAACTGATGGGGTCTGAATGCAGACTGAAGTACACTTTTTAAAAACTTTATTTTTCTTGTTTTTTTTTAATGGCCTGTGTTTTCTTTTGCAACACGGCTAATATGGAAATGTTCTGCAAGACTACACATGTATAATCTATACAAAATTGTTTGCCTTCTCAAGGAGGTAGGAGAAGAAGGGAGGGAAAGAACTGGGAACTCAGAATCTTTAGAAAATGAATACTAAAAATTGTTATTACATGTAATTGGGAAAAAAGGAAATATTTTTTAAAAAGAAGCAGCCAAAAAAACCCAAACCCAAACCCAAACCCTGTCCATTATATTTGACTCCTAGTCCTGTGGTCTCACAGGGCTGATCTTTTTTCACACTGGTGTGATCACTGTGCCTGTTGTTCTTTTGGATTTCCTCTCTTCAGTCTGCATCGCTCTACACACATCCTTCCGTTCTTCTCTGAATTCTTCATATTTGTCATTCCTTACTGCAAAGTAATATTCCATTACATCCCTAGTTTCCTCAGCCATTTCCCAGTTAGTTAATTTATTGTCCCCATTTCACAGGTTAGAAAAGTAAATGTAAAACAATCCTAGTGCTAGAAGTGACAGAAGCAGGATCTGAACCTGTGTCTCTGCTGACACTCCAAGCCCAGGCTTCCTACTGTGCCAGGTTTCCTGATTTCAGCCATGAATCTTCTTCTTCTTCTTTTTTTTTTTTTTTGGAGACTGAGTCTTTCTCCCTATCTTGCCCAGATGAGAAGTGCAACGGTCACTCACAGGTCCCATCCCACTACTGATTAGCAAGGAAGCTTTAACCTGTTCCTTTTCCAGCATGGGCTGGTTGGGCTGCTTTTGTGTGGCCTGGTGGCACTCTCCATATTGGACTTCATACAGATACCCAATTAGCACCGGCCTTCTGGAAGCTCCAAACACCCTGAGCACAAGCTTTCCACCAGCTCGGACTCCCCCATGACAAAGAGTACAGGCATGTATCACCATTCCCAGAATCATACGTTTTCCTGAATATGAGCTTCTACCTTCTAAGAACAGGAATTTAGAAGCAGCATTGTTCCAAAAGCTTGTCTCTGCCTTACAGGTGAATATACTTGAGAGCAGAATATAGAAGGTAGAAGAGAAATTGGGAAATCATACATCCCCAACCCCTACCTTCACTCCCTGAAAGGAGTCATGATCTTCAATTTGTTATTGGGAAGAGTGTGAATGAAGTCACAAAATATCCTTCTAATGTGGCTAACTCTCCTCCATGGCCTTAGCCACGGCCACCCTGGCCTCCTAGCTGCTGCTGGCCTGTGTCTGTGACTTGTTTTCCGTACCTGGAATGCTCTCCCTTCTCTCTTCTGCTTCTGAGAATGCCAGGTGTCCTAGCAGACTCAGCTCAGGTGCCCCCTTCTACATGAAGCCTCTCCCGCTATCCCTAGTTCCTGGTGCTCTCCTTCCCAAGTTACCCTGCATCTGTTTTATACCCGCTCAGATCTGTGCATGCTGTCTTCCCTCTATTATGGCACGAGCTCCTCTCAAGGAGCTAGTTGCTTCACTTTTCTTTGTATCCCTGGTACTTAGAGCTTTGCCTGGGCCTTATCAGGTGATAAATAAATGCTTGCTAATTGTTTAATAGTTCTGCAGAAGCCTAACATTCAGCATTTTCAGTCTCCAATCACTTCCCCGACCAGGTGCTGGATCTGGCATTTCCCACCTGTGCAGCCATGGGCAGATTACAGCAGGTAAGTACCTAGCTGTCCTTTGGGGGTTGTCATCCCATCCACTCAGCGTCAGAGGAGCTGTGTAGGTTTTGCAAACGCTTAAGAGGATCACACTCCAGGGTCTGATCCTCTAATAGTCATCTATCACTCAACCCAAACTAGCGTCCCTAAACTAGGGCAGCCTAAGGGAGACTTCACTTAAGTCTCCAGTCACCTGGCTGGTGGGAGGAAAAGGCCTACAAAGTGGCAGCATCCTGCCCAGCAAGATGTTACCCCTGCCCCTCACCACCAGGAGTAGTGAGTGAGTGACCATCCAACTCCCAGAGACCCTGCCCTTCAAGGGGGGGAAATGAATCTCCTCACCTGTGGCACTCATCGTGGGGCAGAGCTGCCCCCATGTGGACTGACGGGTAGGTAAAGCCTCACCTGAATCCCTCTGATCCTAAAAGACCCCAAAAAGATCTCTGGCTCATCTAACCATCCCCCAAGGACCCCAGCTAAGCTTGGCAGCCAGTGCCGGCCTCTCAGCTTGTTAAATGCCCTGGAGCTGATCATTTATTACCATTGTTCTGGCTATCCTAGTAAGTCAACGTCACCATTGCTCCTAGAAAGGAAAGGGTAGGCTAGGACCCTCTATGGCTCACAGGCTCCACACAGAATCGCTGTGAATTTGAGTTGAAGACCGCCCAGAGGAAAGCTCCCTTTCCGGGCCACCACTTCCTGCTCTCAGAAACACTGGGACCAGCCTAATCCCTTCCAGGCTCCTGCTGATGATACATCACTTTCCCTCCGGTCAAGCATCTTGTTCCCCATGGACAGTGTTCCATCTCTTACTACCAACACAGGCGCACAGGTTATTCCCATACCTGGAATGCTCTTCCTCTTCTCCTCCACCTACTGAGCCCCTAGTTATCTAGGAGCGGGGAATCTGCGGCCCCGAGTCCTCGAGTGCAGCAGCCCTTTGCCTGAATCCAACTTCTTTTGTGAAGTTGGGATTCGGTCAAAGGGCGGCACTTGGGGTGCTGCAGGGCCGCGAGGGGCCTCAAGGCCGTAGGTTCCCCAGCCCTGCCCTTGATCCTTTGAGGCCCAGCTCGTGTCCCGTCCTGCAGGAGCCCCTTCCCTCACCCCAGCCGCCAGTCCCGTCGTCCATCACTGTGTATTGGTTGGGGGTAATTACTTGTTAACGGTCGTGTCTCCCCAGCACAGGGATTCTTTACTTTTCTATGCGTGTCCCGGAGCCCTGCAGCAGGTTGGAGAAGCCTACGGACCCCTTCTCGGCACCCTTTTTAAAGGAATAAAGACGCAGGATTAAAAGAGCCAAATCTGCGTCTTCACAAGCTCATAAACCCGGCTTAACACCTCCCGCGTGGGAGGGCAGCAAGCTTGCCGAGGGCAGGGGCAGCCCCCGCTGAGCGCAAAGCGCGGGCGTCCTAGGCACCCAGGTCCGCTGGTTTGGAAACAAGCCCGGTGCAGTCCCGGAGCTAGTGACGGTCCCTAGTCGTACTCTCAGCTAATTACTGTACAGGGCTGGCCCGGGAAGCTCCGGATCAACGGAGCCGTGTTAGCCACCATGAGTCACCCCGCCCCGGGGCGCTGTGCCCCTCCCGCAGCGGGCAGCCTGGCCATGACCCCGGGTCGGAAGGCCGATCCGCGGGGTCCCCCCCCAGCTCGGGCTCGGCCGCAGGGCCCGGCTCCAGAGCTCGGGGTTCTCTCTCCCTCTCTGGCCCCGGCTGGCGGCTACTCCCCATCGCCACCTCGGCCCCCAGGACAAGGCGGGGTTTTCCCGGGCAGGAGACTCCGGTCTGGCCCTGGCTCTCACTCCCTGCGCCCCGCGCGGGTCCCCCTTGGGGTAAGAGCCGGGATGCCCGCCCCAGGCCCCGCTAAAGCGGTAGCCCGGCTGCGAACCCCACGTGGCCCCTGAGCCGCAGGGATGAGCCTCCCCGCCCCGCCGCGCCGCCTCCCCCTCCCCCGGTCACCTACAGGCGCAGATGCGGCCACGTGACCAGCCAGGCGCATCCTCGCCAGCCTCGTACCCTCCCCCATCCATCCCGGCTCCGCCCGCCCCTCCTCTTTCTCATGCTCCCTCCCCCTCCATACCCAAGATACTGGTGATCCCGAGGGTCAGTTTCTCCAGGTGCGGTTTGGTGTTGCCCAAAGAGGGCAGCACCTTCTCCTCCATGGCTCCCGACCCCCCGCACTCCGCTCTCCGCTGGGGAGTCGTGAAGGGAAAGGTGCAGAAGAAACCTCCCCAAACGCTCCGAGTCTAGACTTCAAAACGCGGGGCCCGGCGGCCTGCCGGGAGTTGTAGTCCTTCCAGACTCGCCGACCGCTGATTGGAGGAGAGAGGGCGGGAAGGGAGGCGGCCGGGGGCGCCTGGGAAGGAGAGTTCCCACCGCCTTCCGCGTCCCCGAGCGACCACAATTCCCAGAAGTCCCCGCTCCCTCCCCGACAAACCGGCTGATGGAGGTTGGGGGAGAAGGCTTGCGGCCGCGGAGCCCCTGAGGGGCGAACCTGGCTGTCTTTGGGGGGCCCCGGTGGGCCCCGGCGGGCCGATGAGAGGGCGAAGGCCTCCAGCTCGGGTCGGGGTGTGGGTGTGCGCAGCTCCGCCTGCTGCCCCCCTGAGGAAGGGGCTCCTGCCTAGGCGCCCTCCCCGCCGTGACCCCCTCGGGACCTGGGAGCTCCGAGACGCTGCCCCCGGACAAGGAGCGCCCCGGGCTGGTCCCCGAGCCTGGGCCTGGGGTCCCTTAATGCAAACGAAAACATTTCAAAGTGCGTTTCGGCGTTGTCCAAAAGCGTCACTTGGGTGTTTCCGAGAACGCACTTACGCGGCTGGTTTCCTTGTGCGCGTTTTAATGTCTTTAAAAGCACGAGCGGCCCTGAACTGGGGTCGGAGGGGTTTTAGCCGCTGTTCACTCGTTTCAGACAAAAGCCCGACGTTTGGGCTTTTCTTGGCAAAGACGCCGGGGCAGCTCGCCCTTTCCCCCTCCCGCCCGTTCTCGGGATGCCTGGCCCGGGGGTCTTGGGCCTCTGCCCGCTGCTCGGTGCCTCTTCTATGACCGGCTTCCTTTGGCCGTCCTGGGCGCTTGAGGCATCCTGAGACTTGGTGTATTTTGGAGGTGTTTTGATAAGCATTTCAACACGCGAGATTATTGCCGACAAACAGTGTTCTGAAAAGGGGCTCATAGGCTTCCCCGAACGGCCGGGCCCGTCCCAGAACAACAGCCAGCTGCTCCCGGTCCTTTAGAGCCCTTCACATCCCGGCTTCCCGCCAGACTTGGGGGCCTGGCGCACTCGGCCTCTCTTCCTGGATCGCGCTGTCCCCTCCCCGAGCTCTCACACAACCCTTGGCTTCTTGGATGCTGGACTCGGGCGCCAGCTCCTCTGTCCTCGCTGCCTTCCGACCCGTCCGTTAGTGCGAGCCCCTTCTTCAAATAGCACTGTACTTGCGTGTTGGGGTGCTGAATCCTCTCCCCTTCCCCCAGGACAGCTCCTGGGTGGCAAGGATTGAATTTTGCTTCATCAACTGCACCTCCAACATAGAAGCTTGATAAATTCGAGTTGATGTGAACAGCCCCATTTCACATGTAATTGTGGCTGTAGTTACATGTCAGATACGTTCCGGGGTCTCCTAAAGTTCTAAGCTCTCCAACTGCTGCTGTGTGCATAGCGCTGTGCTGGGCAACGGGGAAGAGAGGATCCCAAAGAACCATGCTGACAGGACGCCTGCTCTAGGAGGGTGAGATCGAGTTTGGGGAGCTGATGGTGAGGACAGCTAGTGCTTGTGCTTTAGAGCTGTTTATTTATCTTCACAATAGCCTTGGGAGGTAGGTGCTACCATCCCCATTTTACAGATGAGGAAACCGAGGCAGTCAGTGGTTAAGGGATTTGCCCAGGTGACAGAGTACGTTAATGTATGAGGCTAGATTTGAACACTACCCATTTGCAGAAAAAGTAAAGAATTGTGGGCTGCAGCGGCCAAGAAAGGAGTAACAGGTTATGACCCAGACCTTAAAGGATGAGTCAGATTTAGAAAGATGGACATTCCAAGTGCTTAGATGAGTGTGGTTTACGGTGGGAGATGAGGCGGGAAAAGCTGGTTAAGGCTAGATTGGGAAGAGATTTGAATTCTAGGCTTGAGCTTTGACCTCACAGGCTGAGATCAGGGAGCCACTGGAGAAGGGTTTTTTTTTCGAGTCTTCCCATGTCACTCAGGCTGCAAGAGCAAGGCAAGGGTCACTTGCTGACCCAATCCCAATTCTGATTAAAAAGGAAGTTTTAACCTGCTCCACTTTTCCTACCTGGACTAGTTTCTGCCCCTCCTTAGGCAGCTGTGGTGGCCCTCCTCTCCCACAGGGCTCACCATATTGCTCCCAGGATTCGTGAGGATGTATGTCAGCTTTAGCTCTCTTTAGCTCAGAGCTCCCAGATTTACCAGCTCTAGCCTCCCTAGCAGCAAGGACTACAGGCATACACACACCTGGCCCACTGGAGATTTTCAAGCAAGGTGGAGCAATGAGGCCGAAACCAGATTCCACTAGGTGGTGGTGAAGTTGCATGGAATGGGAAAAGGGCAAGAAGCAGGGGGAAGTTAGCTTTAGACAGTAAGGATTTGGATGAAATAACAGTAGGAATGGTGTAGGGTTGGATGTGATATATTTCAGAGGAATAACGGACAGGACTTGGTGCCTGAGTCTATCAGTGGTTCTCAGCCTTCCTAATGCTGGACCCTTTAATACTCGTATGTGGACGTATGTGCATGTGGGTGGACCCTCCTGGAGACAGATAGAAGAGCGGTGTCTCGGTTCCTAACACATGACTCCGATGGTCTTAGGCGACCCCTGTGAAAGGGTCGTTTGACCCCCAAAGGGGTCACGACCCACAGGTTGAGAACTGCTGGTAGGTCATAGAAAGGGAAACCTGTCATACCGAAGTAGTAAACTGAGTGACAGGGAGAAGGCCAATACTTATTGATAGAACCTGGAAAATTAGGTTTCCAGGGGTAAATAACAAGTTCTGTTTAAGGCATTTTAAAATTAAAATGGTGGCAAAACATGAAGATTTCCTGTGGGAGAGAAGAAATATGGGACCAGAGCTCAGTGTGAGACACAGAATGAATTCACCAAGGGACTGGAGCAGAAAGAACAGAGGGCCAAGTGCCCTGAGACTTGAGGGGTGAGAGAAGGCTGAACAAAGAAAAGTGCAAATGTCACGGAAGGAGGGTTTTAATAAGTGGGTGATCAAATACAGAGTTCATGTGTTTACAGTAATAACTACACAGTTAAGCCATGACATCTACCTTGAAGCACTAATCAGCGTCCAGATTAGCAAAATGTCTAGGGACTTGAATCAAACAGGCACTAAACCAGGTTGGCGTCTCCTTGAGAAGCAGTGGGGTATGGTGGAAAGCAGAAAAACTTTGGAGTGAGAATTGGGCTCAAATGCAGCAGCCTCTGAGACCCCTGAGGTCAGCCTGGGCAAGCACCTTAACCTTTTGGTAAGTGGTCATTCCAGGTGTGACTTCTATGATTCAGAGATTCTGGAATTCATGATCGATTCCTTGGATCCGGCAGAGGTTTTTCATGGTCCTTCCTTAACTGTTGGAGGCAGCTGGGTGACACAGTAGACAAGGTGTTGGACTGGGAGCCAGGAAGTTGATTCCTACGTCTGATGTTATATTTTGGAGGCAGGTCTGGTAGCTCAGTGGATCAAGCACTTTAAGTTTAGAGTCCCAATTCTGCCTCAAGGGTTACTAGCTGTGTGACCAGGACAAGTCCTTAACTTTCCTCATCTGTAAAAATGAAGGGGCTGGTCCAGATACCCTTTGGTGATTTCCCCTGAAGGTCTCGAATTTTCACCGTCCATTTGTTTAGTCATATTTATAGCAGCCAGTATTGGTATAATGTCTCACTGAAGCCTCATTTTAGACTCTAAGGCAGTGGTTCTCAACCTTCCTAGTACTGCCACCCTTTAAAACTCATATGGGGGCATATCTGCATGTGGGCGGACCTGCCTGGAGACGGATAGAGGAGCGGTGTCTCAGTTCCCAAGACCATCAGAAATAGGTGTTTTCTGATGGTCTTAGGTGAGCCCGTTCGACCCCCAAAGGGGTCGCGACCCACAGGTTGAGAACTGCTGCTCTAAGGCATAACTTGGGTCAATTATGGGAAGAGGTCCCAGAACCTCATCACTATCACCACTGCAGTGGCTGCAACACCTTCCAGAAGACCTCCTGCCCCTCCCCCTGTACTTCCCACTCCATGTATCTAGCTCTTGGTTCTCCAGATGTGTGTGTCAGCAAATACTAGATGTCAGCAGTCAGACTTGTGGGGTTTCCCTTAAGCAAAGCCTAAAATCTCGCAGTATAAAGCATAGAGCATGGAACTTGCATGATTCTTTCGCAGACACCATGGTTCTCCCATCCCTTTAAAGTTTGACAGCATTACCACACAAGGGAAATGCACACAAAGACAACTCCTTTGGTTAACCTCTTCCCTCTCTGCTGCCTATCCCAGAAAGGATTTTCTTCCTCTTCTTCCCTACCAACAGCTGCTTGGGATTATTTCCTCCCTTGCCTTCAAGTTGTTGACTCCTCTCGGGCTGGTTTTGCAGGCATTTCCCTATCCTATCTAGTCTGCTCACCCATCATCTAGACACAGCTTCACCCCAGAATAGCCTGGTTCCTTTAGTCTGTGAGAAGCTGTAAGACTTTCCAATGGGCCAGGGTACAAAACCCTGGTGAGACCAACCAGAGGCAGCAAAAAAGGTGGTATCTTATTGCAAGACCCCTGAGAAAAGAAAGAAATGGGATGACTAGGTTAGGCTCTCCAGCCAGTGAACAAATCCCATAGCCACAGTGGACCAACCTGTGGAGAAAAAGCTTAAAGCAGGCTCTGACTGTAACCTTTTTTCGTGCTTTCTACATGGAATGGAAGTGTCTTCATGTATTTCTGGGCTCACCATAGGCCTCCATGATCATGTTAGAATAATGCTTGGATCTCCCAGTGGCCTTTCTGATTCCCCTTGGGTGGATTTCATTTCCCCCATATCTGTTCAGTCTTTCCTAGCAGCTCTCGTCGGGTAATAGATTTTGAATTGGAAGTGATTGTAGAGGTTATCCAGTTTGGCTCACTCATTTAAGAAATGAGGAAATGAGGCCTATGGAAGGGACAGCTAGGTGGCTTAGTGGATTGAGTGCTGGGTCTGGAGTCAGGAAGACCCAAGTTCAAGTGTGACCTGACACTTGCCAGCTGTGTGATCCTGGGCAAGTTTCTATTTGTCTCAGTCTCCTTGTCTGTAAAATGAGCTGGAGAAGGAAACGGCTAATCACTCCAGTATCTTCACCAAGCAAACCCCAAATGGGGTCACAAAGAATCAGACACAACCAAACCACAACCAAAAAAAGGTCACAGAGGTGACAGAACCAGCATTTGAACTTGGGTCGTCTTTTTGCAATGGACTGCACAACCCTGAGCCATCACTCCTCAGTGCTACCAATCACTCCACTGGGAAGGGGTGGGAATGGAGGAAGCTCCATTGCTGTGACTTCATTGCTGTGGTGTGTGCAAACCAGCAACCTGTCTATAAAGTTGTCTGAAACACTTATGATTTCAATGACTTCCCTACAGTCCCTAAGTCTGTATGTCAAGTTACGTCTCCGGTAAAACTATAGTAATTGGTTATGAGCTCCCACAACTCTCTGCCTCCACAACTCAAAACTGCCTCATCTTTGTTTTCTCTCTCTTGAGGTGCAGCCCCTTCTTCCATCGTCATTCTCTTTGCTTCCACTGATTCCTTGCCCTTCTGTTGCTAGAAAAAGGTTCCATATTTATATTTGGGAAAGGAAGGCAATGTGGTTTTAACAAGAATCTGGGCTCTAAATGGGAGTAAACTTATGGGGCCAGAACCAGAGGGACCATGAAGTGGTGAAGATGAAGCTACAGAGTCTGTGTAGTTTAAGCCTAAGCCTAACAGTAAAGAACCTTTTCCAGAGGCTCAATTTAGGCATGGGAGATGAAATAAAGAAATCAGATGAGTTGGTTCTGGTGAAGAGAATCATAATTATAAAAGTCTAAAAAGAACTGCCTGATGCTAATCAATATTATAAATGTCATGCCCCTAAACTGCTCAGCAAAGTCCTTTGGTACCCAACTAACTTGTATTTTCTGGGAGACTTGAACTGATTGGGGGAAAAGTTTACCAGGTGGTCCCCACCCCAACGGTGCAGTGTTTTGGCAGTTTTTGTCTTCCCTCATAGTAGGGGCTGTTTTGTCTGGCTCAGTACCCTCAGGGTATACAGGAGCGGTTCTCAACCTGTGGGTTCTGTTCAGTTTGTAACAATGAAAACATCCTGCGTATCAGATATTTACATCACCATTCATGACAGGAGCAAAATTACAGTTATGAAGTAGCAACGAAAATAATTTTATGGTTGGGGCTCACCACAACATGAGGAACTGTATCAAAGGGGCACAGCATTAGGAAGGTTGAAAATCACTGGTATACAGCATAGTGACTTGAACATAAGCATTTCATAAACGTTTGTGGCTGAAATGAATTAGATAGTACAATTAGATTCTGTGTGGATCACAGAAAAATAAATTCTAGAAATCTGATGCTTTCTCTGACCAGGATTTATGTAATTATATTAAATGTGTCAGGTGCATCAGCTGTAGGTTTGTCAAATTCTTCAGTAAATCTGAAGACCTTTTAGATGAAGAATTCACCTTCCCCACCCCACCCCACTCCCACCACATAGCACGTCTCCTAGTAGATAAAGAAGAATGTCTCGCTCTGCAGACTAGAGAATTTACTTGCTTTTTTCTAAAGATTACTAGAAAGGGCTAACTTAATGAGCTAGAAGCATGAGCTAGTGATGGTTACTTCCCGATGAATAAGCACAGAGAAGACACGAATGAGTGCTGAATGCGATTTGCAAAGTCAATGTTCTAGTTGAAAACTGTAAATCTCATTTTCATCACAAGTAATTAAGATATTCCAGTTCCGTTAAAATTACAATAATGCAACAGATAAGAAAATCATTCAGCAGTTCTGGTTTCCTTAAAAAAATCCAAACCCACACTTTCACTTGCCCTTTCTAATGAGCATTGTTAACTGTACAGCAAGTACTGGGCTGTAAGTACTAAAGTACGGCAAGTTGCTAAAACAAAAGGGGGCATGGAGAGGAGGACGGTACAGTAAGGTACTCAGTGAATATACAAGTGGAGTTTGAATTACATTGAAACTCTCTGTACAGGCAGGAATTATAGTCAACAAATTTCTGAGCACACTCATGCTCTGGACTTAACAGTACAAAACAGTGTGCTGAACACTGATTATATGGGAGTTAAAAACTTGCATGATGATTATGTCAGTTGGTAAATGAATCAGTCTTTTCATTCTATCTAAATGAGACTTCTAGACTTCTGATTGGCACATCATCTTCCTCAATCTTGAACGTCAAAGTAGTCAATCACTGGTTCCTTTGCTACTTTCTGCAATCCACTGCTACCAGGATTCCTGAAATAAAAACAATTACATATTGAAAATCAGGTTTCTGGGGAAAATAACGTTTTGGAGGAGTTGTATATTTTGTGGAAGTTGATTAATTTATCATTTGCCAAACTCTGTAAAATGGTTTCAATATATCAGAACCATTACACAATTTATTATGTATAATGTATGACTATAAAGTAAGAATTTATGTACAAGTGATGAGAATAGCCTCATCAGTTTACAGTCACATTATGTGACTAATGTATTAATAGTAATAATATTAACATAATAACAAAGCTCTTTCAAAGTCATTATCTCATTTAATTACACCCACATTGCCAAATAGGCAAAGGGCAAGTAGTATTTTCTATCTATAAGGAAATTAAGTTTTGAAGGCTAACTTACTTACCGAAAGTCACAAGGGAAAAAAAGATACAGTCATAAGGCTCTTAGCCAACCAGATTCAAACCAAGATCTTTTGATTCCAAGTCCAACAGCTCGATCTATTACATAGGCCGCGCTCCCCCTTCCACAGCAATTTTATGTAGTACTTTATTTAAAAAATTTAACAAAAATTAAATTCAATGTAAATGAAGGCTATAAAATAAATGTTCCAGCATGCAATGGGCATTAAATAGCTGAGTAAGAACAAAAAACCTTCCCAATATTTCAAATGATTGCACTTTTAAAAAAAGGATAATTATTTCACATGTTATTTTTTTAATGCAAAAAGCAATGAACATATTTCTGAAGTTTTGACTAACAGGGTTTTAAAAATTGTTTAAACAAACATATTACAGCTAAAGGGAAGGGTGGCTGACAGCATTCTCCTTGGAAAGACAAATAATGGAGTTGATGGAGTTAGTTTTATACCGATCCAAGGGCCACACGTAGTATCATTTAGCAAGATACTTGGTTATCACATATTGCAAAGTTCATGATAAACACTTGCCCCCCCCCCCCAAATCTACCAAGAAAATAACTGCAACTTTTATGCAACATCAATTGCAGAGAATAAAGTAGGAGAGAAAAACCAGGAATTCAATAAGGTCTTTCATTATGCCAATGTATACTTAGTTAACAACAATGACAATGCTGGCTAACATTTATATAATGCTTTAAAATTTGCAAAGCACATCGTCTTATCCTCACAACAGCCCTGGGAGGTAGGTGCTATTATCCCCATTTTACAGATGAAAAAAAATGAGGCAGGTGCAGGTTAAATGTCCTGCCCAGTGTTATGTGGCTTTTCAGTGTCTGAGGCCTCAGCTGAATTCAGGTCTTAATGATTCTAGATACTGAGCCACTGGGTGCCCAATTATTCAGCCACCTAAGGGCAAAAAAGCAGGCATGGGGCGGGGGGGAGGAGAGACAAAATCTTGCAAGAGATAGTTCAAGACTTAAAAATGGGAAAAACCACCTATTGGTAGAACATATAGAAGCCTAAATATTCTCTTCAAGAGAAGTATTGAGAGGTGCTCGACAGAGCAAGTACCAAATTAATAACAAAAAATGAAACGAATTATATAATGACGAGAAAATCTCTGTGGGAGCCATTTCTGAATCGGCTCTTTGCACAGTAAAGACTTATCAGAAAAAGATCAGAATCATCTAAAATTAGAAAAGAAGTAAAATACAGCATAAAACTGAGGCAGCTTACACCTGACCTACTTAAAACTGAGACAATGAGAAATGGGAAACGGATTAATCAACATGCATCAATTGCCAACTGCAAGAGGCCAAACAGAGACCGCAGCCTGAGTTGGGAATGACATGCTGTGCTTGCCAACTGGAGAAGATGTGGTAGCTAAGAACTACATCAGTTCAAAATATAAACTTGTTTGTAAAATCTTACAGAAGAAGTAGAAAAGTATAAGCAGTAGTGCTTCAAAAAATAATGAAAAGCAGTAGAGGAAATATGATTTATAGAAGGCTTATTTAGGGACCCAATTAAATGATAAAATTTGAAATCATTAAGGCATCTAAAAACGGAAGACCAATATGAAAAATGGAAAAGACTGTCCAAATGTCTATGACAAATTATGACAGAAGAACCATAATATATGAAGTCTAACATCACAGTCCCTGCTATCCTGCAAGATGAAGCAGAAACTGCACTAAAGAAAGGATGAGAAAAGCTGGACTAGACTTTAGGAGGAGTCACAATTTGGAGGCCTTGGAGAGATCACTTCTTTATACCAGAAAGAAGGGAGGGTACCTCTTCCAAAATACATTACTGAGGAAAAAAGGGAACTAAGAAATTATCAATCCCAATCAACTAAAGGACAATGGGGTGTATGTGTGTGTGCGCGCGCAATGGGTGTGTGTGTGTGTGTGACTAACTTTTCTCAGGAGATGTAGTTGTAAGGATATTTTCAGGGAGCTGGCTATATAGGGAGAGCAAGGGAAAACTGGAGCTCAGAAACTCTTTTTGAAACATTTCTAATATAGCAGCATCATAACAAAGCAGACCTGGGTTCTAATCCCGGCTCTGATGTTATCTTGCTTTGCTGTTTACCTCTCCAGACCGGTCTCCTTATCTATACAAATGATGTCAGAATATATTCAAGGTCCTTTGTAGCCTTGGCATTCCGTGGTTCTCTGACAGAAACTATTTGTGCTGCCCGCATAGTAGGAAAGAAAGCACGTAAGTAATCAGAATTCAAGAATGAGGAGTACCTTTACAGGGCCAGGAGTAATTCTCTACTTCTATAAGCACAAGTAAAGAACTCTTACTTATCTGTTTGTTGTTTGTGATGAGGAATTGGTGGTGGAGGCCGTGACTGTATTTCCCTTTCCAGTATCTCTGTGAGAGTTGTAGGAGGGCAAAGAGACTTCCCCCTAATAAAAGAAAACACAAAACATTAAATATTCACTTAGTCAGCAAACATTTATTCAGTACTTACTATATGAGGGCTATTTCTGTCCTCAAGAAGTGCATATTCTATGTAATGGAATACAATAATTCCATAAGAAATGATGAGCAGATGGACTTCAGAAAAATCTGGAAAGACTTATATGAACTGATGCTGAGTGAAGTGAGCAGAACCAGGAGAACATTGTATACAGTAACAGCCACAGTGTGCAAGGACTGAATTTGATAGACTTACCCTTCTCAGCAATGCAAGGTTCTAAGACAACTCCAAAAGACTCATGATGGAAAATGCCATCCACATCCAGAGAAAGAACTGTAGTCTGAATGCCTATCAAATCGTGCTATTTGTTCTCTTTTTTTTGTTTTTTCTTTCTTGTGGTTTTTCCTTTTGGTTCTAATTCTTTACAACATGACTAATGTGAAAATATCTTTAATATGAATGTATATATAGAGCCTATCTCAGATTACATGCCATCCTGGGAGGTAGGGGGAGAAAATCTCAACCTCAAAACTTTATAGAAGTGAATGCTGAAAACTAAAAAAAAAATATTAAAAAAAAGTACACATTCTGAGACAGAAAATATGTAAATGTCCCCCTCAGCATCACCTTATTCCTAAACGAGGCACTTCATGATCCTCTCAGAAATTACTTTGTTCACCCTGTGTGTGTGCATTCCTCTGCTACACAAATCAAGAAGACCTCAGACTGAGTTCCACCTATGATGCAAATTAGCTTGTAAGACCTTGGACAAATCACGCAAGTTTCCAGTGTCCCATTGCCACAAAAAGACTATAAATTAGAGAGAAGTGTCAATCACTATTAGCAGAGGAAGTTCTTCACTGTAGACTCCCTATTGATGAAATCACGGGTCTGCTTTTAAATTTTATGCATGTGTGCATATACACATACGTGTACACACATGTGTAAATATTGCCTCATAGACTGTAAGTTTCTCATAAGCATTTCTGTCTTTGTAGGCCCAGTGCCTGGCTCAAACTAAGATACTTAATAAATGTACCCTGTCTGACTAGTATACATAATGCAAACTTACCTAAAAATGTCCATTTCCTTCATTCCAATTACCTAAGATTGCTATCCACTGACTCAGTTTCCCCTTTAGTAGTTTTTGGTTCTCTTCTGGTTCCTTGACCAGTTTCTTGGGGAAATGCCATAAGAGCTGTAATAGGAAGGGAACACTTGGCTATGGTTCTGCTAACAACTTGAAATGGCCAGGAAAAGAAATCTCTAAGAGAATTTGTTTTGGATGTGGAAGATGGGGTAGATGAGATATCTGCAGAGGCCATTTGGACCTGCTGATGGCAGGAAGAAGACTGCTCAAAAATCCCCACAAGAGCAATACATTTACAGGTATATGATAAAGTTGGACTGGGGTAAAAAGGTGACCTAGAAGGGGAAAATCCTGAGTTTCGACGCTGGCATATGTACTGTAGCAAGATTTTAATGTTGTATCCAATCAAAGACTGGATATGAGGAACTGTTGCCATTAACGTTTTTGCCCAAGTATCAGATCTGTACATTAAAGCTATGGTTTTAAGGTTTAAGGGTGAGCAAAAACTGTTCTGTGCTCGTTCTGACTTTGTGAGAGACTTATGACTAAGGAACAATTATTAAGTGCATGCTACACAGCCAAGCATATCTTTATGTAGCACCAGACAACAGCCTCTCCACAAAGAAGGCGTTTCTATCGGTCACAGCAAAAGGACCAGATGCCTTCAGGTCAGGAACGACATATTAGTCTCTTGAGTGGTAAGTTTTCCTTTGTTGTTGTTCAGTCATTTTCAGTCGTGACCCCAGATGCCAGAGGGGTTTGCTATTGCCTTCTCCGGCTCATTTTACAGATGAGGAAACTGAGGCAAACAGGGTTAAGTGACTTGCCCAGGGTCACACAGCTAGTAAGTAGTATCTGACTCCAGGCCCAATGCTCATCCACTGTGCCGCCCAGCTGCCCCAAATTCTCCTTATGTAGGAATAGCAAATAACCCCTCGCGTCTAGGCTGTAACTTGGTAAGACGTGTAGGCCTTACGGAAACATGGCTATTGTGAGGACGGGGTCCTTCTGGGAAAGCTTGGAATGGAAGACTAACTGCTGCCTAATCACGAGGGCTATGACCGACCTGAGGGAGCTTGTTTGTGCGTACAAGACAAGACCTTCCCGAGAGGACATCAAACTCTTCTTTTATACAAGTTCCCCGTCCCTGCCTTACAACTCTCACTACTCCAGCCTTTGCCTCCAGATGCCGCCAAAGCAATCTGACCAAGCCACTCCCCTAAGCCATAAACTCCAGGAGTTCCCCATGACCGCAGAATACAACAAAAACTCCTCCGTTTATTTTTCCACGTCATTCACAACTTGGTCCTAACCTCTCTTTCTGGCAGCATTGTGCTTCACTGCCCTCCTCGCTCTGCACCGGTCTTCTCTTCTCCCATGCACTGTTTATTCCACCTCCTGTCTCCAGGCCTCTGCCTTCCTTCCTCACCCCTGCCTCTCTGAATTTCTCTTTTCCTTCAAGATGAAGCTTGTGCACTACGATCTACATGAAGCATTTCCTGATCTCCCCATCTACTAGTGCCCGCTTTCAACGACCTTGTATTTATCTGTATTAACTTATGTACACACTTGTCTCTCTCCCTCATAAGCTCCTTAGGAACAGCAATTATTTCATTTTTGTAGATGTATTCCCAGCTTCTAGCTCAGTTCCAGGCATACAACAGGCACTTAATAAATGCTTGCTGACCAAGACATATTTAAATCAAAAGACTGGCAGATGTGGTGGCCAGATCCCCTGGAGTGGCCTCCAGGTGGGAGTAGCCCTTCCACATTCTCTGTGTTTGCATGCAGGCTTCCACTCTGTCAGGTGACAGGAAAGCCCACTGTGCAGTTTCCAGACATTCACCCATATGTGGGATAATTCAGCTTCACTAAGAGAAGTAAAACCTCTACCTTTTTGATTCAGAATTTAGAACTTTCATAGAGTAAGGCAACCATGCAAAGGCAAATCTCTTTCCGTGAGAAATAATCAAAACCTTCAAATTCTTATAGGCTCCTCTACAACTCAGAATAGGAAAGTAAAACAGAACATGCCTCACTGCAGTGATGACAACGTTGCGCTTTGGTTCACTGTCATAACTCACACTCTCAATACCGTAAATCTGGGCCAACTCATAGATGAGCTTTCGATGGTCTCTGTTCATAGGAGGGTAGCAATGACTTTTCTTGATACTTTTTCCCTGGATTAGAGAGGGAAGAGAGACAAGATAACTTCAGTCACTCAGAAATTAGAACACTCTTAATACAACTCCTAATACAAATAAAACCTAGACCACACACCTAATTTTAAAATCAGGAGTTAGATGTTACTGGTACAAAACCGTGTTGTGCCTTCTGCTTCCCAGATCCTCTGTTATGATTTAGCTGCAGCTCTTAGCTCACCCTTTAGCTGCTGCTATAAGCTCCTGGAGAGCAGGACTTGTTCCATTCTTTGCATTTGCACCCCCAGGGCTTAGCACAGTGCCTGGCACACGGCAAAACCCTACTACATGCTTGGTGATGGAACGCCACAACCATCTGTGCTCTCCAGCGATGCAAGTGTTGTCTCTGTCCTTGCCAGTGCCATCTACAAATGAACCTGTCCCTATTCCCACTCCTTTTTCACAAGATGGTTCCACCACCTCCAATGCAGGTGAAATTTATCTTTTGCGTGACAAGCTGAGTTTTGGGCATTGGTTCAGATCTTTGCTACCAACCTTATTTACAGCTTCCACAAGGGCCTTCATTTCCTTCTCAACATCACTGACAAATTTTAAGTCTTTCCTGTAATTAAAAATTATTTTAATTATCTTATCCACAAACTTTTTCTAGCAAACTTGATTTTATTTACTATAACCTCCCCACCCCTGAAAAGGACAAAAGGAAGGAAAACTAAGAGGGAAAAGTGACCACTGTCAGATACTTGAGAACTGCTGGAGATGGGAGAAGGGAGGTACAAAGGAAAGAGGGAACAAAGGACAGCCATGTAGGGAGGAATTTAAGGAAAGAACTCTCTCTCCCGTGGCCTTTTCTCAGCTCTTTCTGTTATCATGAGTCAGTGAGTAGTCCCCTGGTGATGTGAGTTTTAGAAAAAACAGAAGATGGGGGCAGAGCTAAGATGGTAGATGAGAGGCAACTCAGTCCAACTCTCAACATTATCTTCCAAACAACTTTAAAATAACGTCTCAAATAAAATTCTGGGGCAGCAGAGTCAACAAAAGATCAGGATGAGATATTTTTTCCGGTCTAAGAAAACTTAGGTCAGCAGAAGTTGGTGACACCAAAGTGAAGGCTTGTCTGGAGCCCACCCATGCTGCCATAGCAACAGCTGCAGAAAAAGTGGCTGATGCAGGAGCAGCATCTTCATGAGCTCCCTGCTCAGAGATGCTTAAGGGGTCAGAGAGCTGTTCAGAGACTGAAGGGGACTCTTTTCTGGCACTGGGTACAGCTGTCACTCACTAGCAACTCCACTGCCTATATGTAGTTTTGGATAGGAATTCTGGGGCAGAGAGGGTAGGTTACAAGAGAGCAGGAGCCCTGGTTGCAGTTCCAAGGCAAAGAGAGCACTGGCATTTGTGGCTGCAGGTAATGAGGTGCCCTTCCTGGGTAAAGACCAGAGAGTAGAGCAGGAGGACAGTTACCATACCTCTCCCAGGATCACACCACCCTGGAAGCAACAAAACTGGCAGACCTCCAGAACTAGCTCTGAAAACAGAGGCTTGGGACAGTGCCTCCCCACCTCTAGGTGAGCAGGGCCCAACTTAAACATAAAGTTCAAAGTTAAGAAAAAGGCTGAAAAAATAAGCAAACAAAAAAAGCTACTACAGTGGCTGGGAAGACCAAGACAAATTCAGAAGAACAGAACAACACGAAAACAGCTACAAATAAAGCCTTCAAGAAAACTGCTAACTGGACCAACAAGAATTCCTGCAAGACTTAAAGAGACAAAAGTGATGGCAGAAAAATTGGGAAAAGAAATGAGCAATGCAAGAAAATTATGAACAGCTTTGTTAAAAGAGGAATAAAAAAGTGCTGAAGAAAATAACACCTTAAGAAAGAGAATTGGTCTAATGGTAAAAGAGGCACAAAAATTCATTGAAAAAAAGAACTCCTTAAAAAACAGAATAAGTCAAATGGAAAAAAGAGATACAAAAGTTCACCGAAGACAATAATTCCTTAAAAATCAGAATTAGGCAAGTAGAAGCTAATGACTCTGAGCCATCAAGAAACAATAAAACAAAGTCAAAAGAATGAAAAAATAGAAGAAAATGTGAAATATCTCATTGGAAAAACAATTGACCTGGAAAATAAATCAAGGAGAGATAATTTAAGAATTACTGGACTACCCAAAAGCCTGAAATTTCAGCCACTCTGTTGTGGTATATGAGACTGTGATGGAATGCTGCAGTATTATAAGAAATATGAGGACTGTTTCAGAAAACCCTGGGAAGATTTATACGAACTCAGGCAAAGTGAAATGAGCAAAACCAGAACACTGTACACAGTAACAACAATACTGTAAGGATGATCAACTGTGAAAGACTTAACTACTTTGATCAAGACAATGATCCAAAGGACCCATGATGAAAATATTATCAACTTCCAGAGAGAGAACTAATGAACTCTGAATGCAGATGGAAGCATATTTTTTTTTAACTTTTATTGTTTTATTTAGTTTGTGTTTTCTTTTGCAACATGGCTGATATGGAAATAGAGTTTGTATGACCTCACATGTATAACTGAAATAAAAATGCTTGCCTTTTCAAGAAGCGGGGACAAGCAGCAAGAAAGGGAGAAAATTTGGAAGTCAAAATTTTTAAAAGGGAGTCCTAAAAATTTTTTATACGTCATTGGGAAATATTTAAAGAAATAAATAAAATAATTTATTGAAAAATAAATAAAAATTAAAAAAATTTCTCTATAGATGATGAGATCCTCCTGAAATTTTGCTGATTGCACAAGCCCTACAATTCTAGAGAAACACTTAATTAGATCTAAAATCACTGTAGAGTTCAGCCTAATAATCCAATGGGGGGGGAGGGAACCCCAGGTAATAAAGAATATTTATTGTGTAAACTATACCATGCAGTTGAATGGAGAGACCGCTAAAAGGCTCATTAGTACATATGTGTTAGATAGACAATATAGATTAACAAACAACTGAGCCCAGAGTGAAAAAGGAGGCTGAATTGCATTTAGGAAATTGCAGTGCTTCTGACAACCCCAAGGTTCTCCTTGAAACAAGAAAATCATCTTTTTAAAACACCAAATATCCTTCAAATTCCTTGACAACCTATGAAGAATCAAAATTATGGATCACTGAAAGGGTGATAGATGTACAATGGGTGTTAACAGGCTGCAGCACATTACCCAAGATGAAATGCCTGCAAGAAATCACAAGACATCTATGATCAATGGAGAGAGTCTGTGTGCTTCACTGACACCCATCTTAAAATTAAGAGACAGTGAGAAAAGCATTCAGCAAATTTAATGCATTCTCTGTAGAGGATTTATAGGCAAGAGTGGCAAAGAATGAGAAGGCATGGTCAGGTTACAAAATGAACCTTTGAATGGAGTCTCTGTACAGATGAGAAATTACAGATAATTAAGTAAGCACCTAAAAATTAACTGGTTTACACCCATTTTCCTAAATGCGCCCTACCTTTCACTTCTCATTTCGGTGGCTTTTCTATTCCAGGTTACGGTTTTTTCTTGCCAGGCAATACTCTCACTGGCCTCCCTACCTGGATTAACCACTTCTGGGCTCCCCTTCTGAGCCAGCAGGATCACCATCAGTCTATAGTTCTCTTTACAAGATCAGAAAATACATTTTCTTCATGCAGCTTTTTGTCATTTGAAAATGCCACAAAGAAGTTTTAAGAATCCTGTTCTGTTCTCTAGTCTCTAGAAGTTTAACACAACTCCCCTAGCTCTTGCAACTTAACAGCAATTACCTGAACAATTTTAAGATAATGAAAAATATTTTTAAAATGACAGAATGTTACGAAAAAATTAAACAGAATTTTTATCAGTATCTTCACAAATAATCATAAATTTTAAATGATCTAATAGTTTTGTTTTTCAAAGTACTTGCTCCAAAGCACAAAAGGCCACATACCGAGCATCTTCTTTTAGGCTATCACTGTATCTTGACCCAGATCGTACATTAAAAGGGTCAGAACTTTCACTGATATTAAGAGCCTCTGCTAGTCGCCTGAAATTAAGAAAGAAATGGGTAAATTAAATAACCGGTCTGTTAGAGATAAGGGAAAACAAAATTAGGAAAGTACAGGACAAATACTAAATGGAGATTAATTGGCTTCTTTGCAAATATGAATGAAAAATGCAGAGCCAAGTATAAGCTAGAGAGGAATTACTTATTTAGCTTAAAAGAGAAGACTTAGGAAGTAACAACGTTAGAATTGGTTACCAGGTGTTCATTTTCACTGAGAGACAATGAGTTTAATTAAATCACACTGAAGTGCTTTAACAAGAGGACCTCTGCAGAGAAGGGATTCAATTAATGTCTAAGACTGAGAGAAGACTTAAAACAATGGTAAACAAACAACTGAAGTGAATTTAAGGAGACTCAAAACGGAAATCCAATTGAAATTTATAGTGTTTTATCTAGAGTAAATTTCAATTTTTTTAAATTATTATATCTTCATTTTCTCAATTTCTCGATTTCCCTATTGTTTGTCTCAATACATCCCACTCCTTTTTATAATATAAAGCTAATAATAACCTCCAGTGATGTCAGCTGTTTTTCTGGTTGGCACTAACTGCTGAACTTGAAAATTATCATTTGATTTTCTTTTACTGTGAGGAAGGATTAATCCAAGTGAAATTCACCATTGAACATGCTTACAGTTTGAGAACTGGTCCTTATCATTACTGCATCCCCTGAGTTTCTTCCTCTGTGGAACATTTAATTATGCACTGGGGAAGTGTAGTGGAGGAAAAGCAGGGTGGGTCACAAGCCATAGTGTAGAACAGTCCTATACAATATGCAACCCATGGGCCGTATGTTGTGCAGACCTGGTGTAGGAGTACGCTGCAAAATCAGCTAGCGTCTTTATTAAAAACCTCTCAGATGGAATCAATACAAGTACTGGTCTGACCTTACTGTGCCACGGGCAGTTGGATTACAGTCAGAGTATATAATCACATTTATAAAGTCTCCTTAGATGCTGCTTATTTGAACACACACAGTTCATCAATGTATCTCTTATAGCCCCTATGGTGCCTGGCACAGTGTTAAGCATAGAAAAGTTGCTGAATAAAATACTTGGTGATTTGACAAACAACTATTTTCTTTAAAGAGTTTATAAGATTTAAAATGAGAAAAGATGATCTAGTCTGCTCCCTCTCCCCACATCCCCATTTTATAGATTTTAAAAAGTTAGCTCCATAAAACTTAACTTCAAGTGGATGAGATGTACAACTTACCTTTTCCTTTCTAGGGCTAAACATTCTTCATCACAATGAAGCCTTGACCAGTAAATGAAAAAAAGAAACAGAATAAATTCTTCTCAGCATACTTTTATCATGAAATCTAAAGACAGTGCAAAGGACACATAACTTAATATGTGGTTATTAAATATTGTGAAATACTGACAAAGTTCAAGTCTTTACTCAAGCCACAAAGTGTGCCGATATAGCATATTTTTTGAAAAATGGAATTCAAGAAATCTGCTCCAAAAGATTTTAAAAATAGTAATACTGTTTTTCTTAAGGGTTGATTATAAATAAGCACGTCCTGGTGGCACCTTTTGTATGCTGGGCATAGTGAATATGTACCAGTCTCTGTACAGCCCTCTCTTTCACGATGCAACCCAGGGATCCAGATCCTTCACTGAACAGCAGGCATGTTCCCACACTAGAGAAACCACTTTATTCTGCCTCCTTGGATAAGTCAAGGTGGCAGGGTGTGTCAAAGTAATGGAATTCATCTTTCTAGTCCTCAGAAGGAAGGGAAGGAGCATGGTCAGCCTGAGAGAAAACTTCTCAGTAGAAATTTATCTCTGATTCTTTCCTACCTTTCCTTGCCCAGGTGTTCAACGTTCAAATGTTACCCAAAGTCCCCAATCACAGCATTCTATCAAAACTATTCCCTCACATTTACTATACTGCGTGCTTCGAAATTACATTCTTCTTCACCCTCAAAATTCTCATTTCCTTAATGTGATACCCATCTTAGAAGGGACACAGAGGGAAAGCAATCTGGTCGAACAGCCCAAGAAGAGGAAAAGGACCCACGGGCATTCATCTGTTGTATCTGTTTCACAATCATTGTATACTGAAGCGACTTTCTGCTTCTGAAAATTATTCCCCTTTAAAAATATTACCTGGAGACAACTCTACAAGTCTCAGGATGGAAGGAGAGGTCTACATTCAGAGAAAGATCTAGAAAGACCAGAGTTTAAATGGAGACTGAAGCAAGCTACATGCTAGCGTTCTTTTCCATGTTTGGTTTTCTTTCTTTTTTTTTCCCATTGTTCACTCTATCACAACCTTTCTATATAACCAGACTATTGTACAATGTGAAAGTATTTGCGAATCCTATACTTGATTGTGCGCTGCCATGGGGAGGGGGAGAGGGAAGGGAGAAAATCTGAAACTCAAGGGACTGTGAAACTGAATCTTGTGAACTAAAAGTGAATAAACAAATCAATTAAACAAAATATTACCTGGTTTGGTGAATTTCTTTTTTAGTAATCAATTTGCTTATCTCCACCGAGTCTCCAAGTTGTAAGTCAGTTATTTTAGTGGCCATAGAAATAGCAGCAATCCTGATAATAAAAGAAAAAGTATTAAATTTAATTTTTAAAATGTGATCCAATCTAGTGATTTCAGAAAAAGTCTTTCCAAGCACAACCACTTCAACAGTTTATTTAATTAGGACCAGACTTATGATTTCATTGATATAGGAAACTTCTAGTAAGGAAAAGTGCCTCTACTAACGTAGATCTGCAACTTAATTGTCCTAAAGATCTGCCTGGGGTGCAGGGGGCACCCTACCATGCTGTGTCAGAGGCAGCACCTGATGCAGGCCTTCCTAGCTGCGAGGCCAGCTGTCTATTCCCTACGCCTTGCTGCTTCTCTTCAATCATTTATATACTCTTAAAGTTCCTTATCGCTGAATACCAATCTCATTAAGTGAAACAATATGGCAAAAAGCTTCCAAGTCTGCCAAGTGGTATCCCAAAAATAAATAGCTCAAACCAGGTCTAAAAATATACACATGACTAAAGCAGTAAATCTCTTTGACCAAAAGGAAAATTCAGAGCTCCTGTCATTCCAACTTTATGATTCCCAGCTCTGCAGTCTTCAGATCCCAAGACCCCCAGAAAGAAAGCTTAGGTATCATAAATAAGAAGAGAATTTGGTATGGAATGAAATATCTAAGATGAATTATCTAAGAAGCTTGGAGAATTTGGTTCTGCCACTGTGCAGCCAGAATGAACTGGGCTAAACTGTAAGAAGCCTTCTGGGTGCACATGCCTAATATGGCCTTCACTTAATAATGTCATGCCAAATTAACTTCATTTCCTATTTTTGTAAGATTAAAGGCTAGTCCTTCACTAAAGTTCAACCTTTATGCTTCATTGCTGTGTGGAGGTGATCTTGGGTTCTCAAAGGCTATGCCAAATGAGTACAAACTCTGCCAAGCTGGGAAAGTTTCCACTATGGCCTTACAAGCAGTGTGTTATATAGATCAAGCTAAGTTCAGAGAGTTTTAGCACTATACAGTTATACACTAGATAAGAAATTCCTCTGGTGTGAGAAATTCACCAAGACTGTCTACTCAGAGTACAGTAACAGGAAGCAGGACAGCAAGGCACTCCTCACCTAAAACTCCTCTAAACCAATCCAGAAAACACACTAGACTGAATCCTTATGGGGAAATCCAAGAAAAAAGCACAGTGAGTCTTTTTCCTGCCCAGGTCAGCATAGGGAGATACAGAGATTTGTGGACACTGGAAACAGGGCCTGGTACAGAGTAGGGCATGCGCAGCGTGCACTGGTGCCCAGAAAGAGGCTGTGAACCATGGAAAGAAATGATCCCAGACTTACACTGGGGCAAAGACATAGAAATGAAGGAAGCACCTATCAGTTGGGAAATGGCTGCATCACTTATGTAGACTAATGTAATGGAGTACTATTGTGCTGCAAGAAATAGTAACAGGGATGATTTAGAGAAACCTGGGGAAGATTTACATGAACTGATGCGAGTGAAATGCGCAGAATCAGCAGAATAATTTATGCAGAGACAACAACATGGTAAAGACAAAAATATCTGTGAACCCTGACTGGTGTGATAACCAGCCGCCGTCCCCAATGGCCAATGATGAAGCCAGGCTGCCCACCTCCTGATGGGGAGGTGAAGGACTCAGGAACACAGAATGAGCCGTGTGCCTTCTGGGCACGGCCCCTGAGGAGATCTGTTTTGTTCCACTATACACATGCGAAACAAGGTTTTTGTTTTCTCTTCATTCTCAACAGTGAAATGGAATGAGGGGAAGAGTGGAGGGGGGAAGGCGGATTTTTGCTCATTGAAAAAAAAAACATCATTTTTTAAAAGAGCATCCATATTGATGAAATAATAGATCCTTGAAGTGTTAAGAGTAAATATAGTTTAGCACATCAGGGGAATGTTGTCTCTCTACTGAATCTTCATTTTAACAAGTTATTTAACATAGTTTTCCATGCTACCACGAAGAAAACGAAGAAAGAACAAATACAGTTGGAGAGATTTGTAGCTAGTTGAATAACCATGAACAAAGAATGCGGATTTATGACTTAATTTCATTCTAGAGGAAGGACACTAGGGTGTGCTGTCAGGCTCTGTTCTTACTCGCTTCCTATTCAACCTTTTATTTTTGTTTAAATCAGTAACTTGGATGGATCTTGACGATACCCTCATCAAAACTGCATATGACACCAAGCCAGAAAGAATGGCCAATATGATGAATGAAATAATTAAGGGCAGATCTAGGAAGATGGGAATCAACAGGGTCAGAAGTGAAGTCTTATAAGTTAGGTTCAAAATTAAATTAACTGAACTAACAGGAGGGAGAGTGACTGGCTTCGTATAATAGACTACATTTGAACAGTGCTTTAAGCTTTGCAATGTGCTTTACACATATGATCTCACTGGATCCTCACAACCACCTTCTGAGGGAGGTGCTGTCATTATCCCCATGTTACAGATAAAGAAATTGAGGCCTAGAGGTGAAGTGACTTGTGCAGGATCTCTTGGCTAGTTAGTATCTGAGTGAGGATCCGCACTCAGGTCTTCCTGATTCATGCAGAAAAGGCATTAGACATTCTCCAGAGTGCAAAAGAAGGATCAGGAAAAGGCAGAAATTTCTAACAAATACAGCTGTGAAGCAATGAAACGAGCTACTCTGTGAGGCAGTGAGCATCACATCATTGTAACTGTTTAGAAGTTGGAAACCATCTGCTAGGGATGTTAGAGAAGGATCTTTATAAACAGCTAGAGAGTTAGACTAGATTACTTTAAAATCACCTCCCAATACTAAAATTCTATGACTCTCTATTGAACAAGAGTCAGTAGGAGAAGCAATAAGATTAGTAATGTGTGCTTGGGTATTTGGAAAGGATGCCTAAAAAAACTCTAGACTTAAACAAAATCTTAACCATTTAGAGTCAATCTCAGACACCTAAGTCACAATTCATTATCACTGAGGTAACAAAGATCCTACACTACAAATTCAGTCTACACTATTTTGAATTTCAAAACCCATTCTGCCCCACCTATTCACAGGCAAATTCTAATTGTCTTCCAGTTCCCCTTTTTCACGAACCCAGAAGTAAATAGTGGCAGACCCAACTTCCCTTAGCACTCAACTTATTTCTTTCACTAAAGACTACAGGATTCTGTTTGAATTACCTTGATTGAGGAGTGAACATTTCATACTCTAAAAGATTTTTTCACTTCTTACAAATATAAAATATAATTCTCTAAAGTTCTATGTCCTATGTTTATTATCATTTAGATGGTTCAGTATTTCATTATAAATATCACTGTACTGTATTGTCCTATAGATAGAGATAACATAGAAAATAGGGCAATGACTCTAGCAAACAGCTGTGAAACTTGCTTTCCTTTAAAAAAAAAAGTCCCTCTCAGGCTGCCTCGGGTTTGGTTGCCTCTTTCTCATAAAAACAGAATGAAGGATGTGCAGCTACCGGACCTATACTGCCTTTATGCAAAATTAATGAATCAAGACCCAAAGCAATCTGAACCCGAGTGGTTTTCTTGTCTTACAGAAAATCATCTTCATGGCTGCTGTCAGTCTATCCTTTGAAAACTCTCAAAACATCATTTACTTACTGTATCACAAACATAATGGGCCACAGGAATCTCTTTTGTACAAACTGAGAAACAACTGATCTCTCTCCATTCTTGGAACTTACTCTTTGCTAACAGCATTTGATTACAAAGTGCCCATATCACTCTCTAATTATTTCCAGGGTACTTATTAGTTTTGTTTCCCCGGCCAGATTGAGTTCTGCCCTCACTTAACCTTCTTTGCATCCCCCTCTAGCCTTCTCTAACATAGGACTGCGTACACAGTAGGCACTCAGTCAGATGAAGATTAATTTTGCCTCCAGCATAATTCAGTTCAAAGAACATCAGCCAAAATATTGGTGTCTCCTGTTAGATCTTTTTGAAGCCTTATACAGTCAAGCCTGTCTCACTTGTCCCTCCAGCTCTGCTCTAGAATTTCTCTAGAGGATTCTAAAGCCTTAGAGAAAATGAAGGTTCCCTTCTCCTCAGCCATGGCTACCTAAGTGTTTTACTATGGCAGATGACCACAGGGGTAAAGTCCAAAAGCTGAAGTCTCAATCCTACTTCTACCATCAAAGAGCAGTGGGATCTTAAAGTCCTTTTCTCTGTCTACTCTCATCTACAAAATGGGATATTATGGACTTCTTCAGTGTTATGACAGTAAAATGAAATGAGAGAAATCACTTTGAAAACTGAGAAGCATTATTCAGATTGTGACAATTTGGGGAGAAGGGAAAGCTTGATAGCACCAACCTCTGATAGGTACTAGATGCCTCAGAGCAAACCATGGTCTCTTTTCTTCTTCCACATTCACACTGTAGCTCCACCTATAATTATATTACAATTCATCAATTATCAGCACAGAAAGGCACAGCTGACATCAGCACCAGTCTGAAACTATGCAATCCCAGTTTCTAGAGCTTCACCCCCTTCTCCAGCTTAGCTTTTTATGACATTCCAACCGTCATTTTTTAACCACACATAATCTTCTTGTTCTTGATCTTCGGTTTTTTGATTTGCAAAATAGAGAGAATGATTTTAAGGAAAATTTTAGTTCCTATAAGGTTTTAAATTGTTTTAAAAATAAGTGGATTGAGAGAGTCTAGTTGGTATAACATTTCAACATTAGTTCAATCCACATCAGTAAATGAGACTCCCTCAAGAAACATTTACTATGGAGTGGAATGGACCATGGAAAACACAAAGACAATCATTGACGCTAAACATCATTTAATTGGCGACATAAAAGGAATAAATGTAAACAAATCAATCAATAAGCATTAAGTGCCTACTATGCACCAAGGTGCTATCCTAGGTATCTGTGACTACAAAAACAAAAATGAAACTATCCCTGGCCACAAAGAGCTGACAATCTATCAAGGGAAACAAAGTGCACAGCAGATTACAGAACCCAGCCAATAAATATGCAGCTTAATTTCAGGATGGGAGGCATCTATAGCCACAAACTTGGAAACTCTTTTAGAGAGCGAAGCACGTACAGATATGAAGCAGAGACGTGAGGAAGAAGCACCTCCCGGATGAAAAGGTGCACTCCAGAAATGCGTAACAGCCTGGGCAGCGGTACAAGGATGGGCTAAGTGAAGAGCACAGCAGGGTCAGTGTTGCTAGACAGCAGAATGAGCACATGTGCAATGGGTCTAGAAATCGAGGCTGCAACAAAGTTGTGAAGGATATTAAGTACCAAACAACAATTTGTATTTGATCCTTGAGGCAAGAGAGGGTCACTGAAGGTCACTGAGCAAGGGAAATACCACTTTGGCAGATGTGCGGAGGCTAGATTGATGGAAACAGAGCCACAATTGTGGCACAGAGGCTAATTCAGAGGAAACTGCAATACTTCAGAAGGAGAGAAAGGGTGGAACGTGAGATGATACAGAGGCAGAATTGGCAAGATTTAGCAAATGATTAGTTACGTGGTATAAGGGACAGTGATAGAGAGACAGAGATGTTTCAGAGGATACAAACATGGATTAACTGTAGGGATGGTCTCCAACAGTAACAGAAAGATTTGGAAGACTCTATAAACTGCATATAAGGAGGGAGTCTGATGGAGGAGAAAAAACAACGGGAGTAAGAAATCTGAATATTAACTGAAAACTTGACACCAATGTGTCAAGATGTGAATCTCTGGGCAAATAACTCTACCTTTCTGGGCCTCGGTTTCTTCATCTATAAAGTGGAGGAAGCAGACTTTATGACACGTAAGGTCTGCTCCAACACTTCCCACTTAAGTACAAGATAAAGTTAGATACGTAGGTTACAGAAGACTCCGAAACTCAGGAAGGAGAGCTGGAACTGGACACTGAAGGTCACCACCCAGCCCAGGTTCTTGGGCAGAGGAGCAATGAGATGAAAGCAGGAGAGGACACATAAGAAGCAGGAAGACGAGCTAAAAATGTCACAGTAAGGAAAGGATCTGTTCATTGTGGCCTAGATTGAAAAAGAAAGGAAGGGGCAAAGCTGAGGGGCACTAAAAAGGAAAAGAGAACAGCCCCAGGTGAGTGCTGGTAGAAAAGACCCTACGAGGGATGAGCCCGTGGGCCACTGCTCAGTCTTGGGTCCATCTGCTCTTTTCCACCACCACCCATTCCTCCATCTGAGTTCTTCTCCCAGGCCTAGGCATTTTTTAGCTTCTCTTCCTCCCCTCCTGACCAATTCCCAGTGAAGTTTTCTAAAGGTTTTTACAACTAGGAACTTTAGGGGAAAAACAGTAAGAACGGGCATGTTGCCAAAACCTGTAACTCTATATGATATAGTTATCTCTGTATTCCCTGGAATATGAATGAATCTTTCTTTACTAATTCACACTAATTTACTAATTTCATATTTCCAGGCTTCTGGGCATCAAACCTTTGTAGCATTAAACCCTTTCCTTTTCTCTTCTAGAAGCCAGAGGTGCTCATGAATTTCATATAGAGATCCTCAGCCTACAATTATTGCTCTTTCCTTCCCATGATGAAAGACCCCAATGATTGTCGATTGAGTCTCTCTACCAAATCAGAAGTGAAATTTATTTACACCTCAGAAAAAAAATTCAGACTGCTTAACTAGATGCATCATCAGTTTGTTTCAGACACAGCAAAGTTATCCTAGATCATTTACTAACAGCAGAATGGCCTGTAATATTGAAAGAGAAGAAGAGAGAAGAGTCAAAGATGACTGCAGATTCTTGGTCTGGGAGACTGGAACAATAGTATCACTGATAGCAACGGAGAAAAAATGGTGAAAAGCAGCTGGTTTGGAGGAGAAATGAAGAAGTTTGACCATGGACATGTCGGACTTGAGGGAACACTGGATTATCCAAGAAGAAAGTGAGAGATCCTATGATCAGGACCATTTTTTCCCCAGTTTTCTAACCTTACCTCTTGATATTCTCCAAAGCATCCCTTCCATTTTATTCAGCTCAGTGTCCTTACTGTCCCCATATGACATTCTCATTTCTGTCTCCAAGCTTTTTGTTCATGTCCATCAAATCTAAAGAAGGCATCTTCATTCAGGTATACGGAGAGAGACAGAAGACACTGAGTTTCGACAGAAAATAGTTGGAAAAATTATAGAGTAGAAGAGGAAAAGAAGATCCAAATCAGAGTGTGCTGACGGAAGTGGCCAAACACAGATGCGAATTTAAAATGGTCATGAGAACCCCTCTCCAACAGCTGGCAGGTAACGGATAATAAAGTAGGAGCAGTACAAGTACTGACAAAGTTTTTTCTACTAATCGGCTTACTTACCTTTGCTTTACAAGGATTCACAGGGCAAGGTGAAGACGGGTGGCACAGAGCCATACAAGGGTGATTACAGTCAGCTCTAGCGATCGCACAGGGCTGTTTGCAGACCTCATCTATGAGACACTCTCCTTTGTGACAAATCCTTTTACATTTGTGCATTCCACATTTTAACATTTGATTGCAGAGAAGTCCACAAGAGATTTCAGTTAGATGACAAGGAATGTTGTATCGTATCTAGAAAGGACACAAAAATGATGCTGAAATGGAAAATTAATTTTAAAAAAAAGTCAATGTTATTTAGGTCATAATCTTTCCAAAGTGGATCAATGCTGCATGAAGTAATTATTTTTATGAGGTCTTAATAAATGCTATGACCAAAGCAAAGCTCCCATTTCAATCCACGCTAACACCTAGATATGCAAGTTAACATCTTCCTTCTTTTCTCTGTGCTAAGACAGACCAACAGCTCCAACACTCAGTAAAGAAGACCTAATGGTGTCCAAAGTTAGCACAGGTGACTCTCTGTAACATCCTTATGTGATATACCTACCCTTCCACAGCCTATAAAATGGGGTGGCTTAGGGGGCTGGGAAGGAAATGGCATTTTATCCGTCCACATAAATGAACTAACTGATGCCTAGAAATCATCCTTTAATATAGTATAGCACACTGATGTAAATCAATCCCTTTTGCCCAGAAAAAGAAGAGGGTGGAAGTCAACTCTGGAAAATCTGATCACAGTAATCCACGCTACAGGGTGCTGACCATTTGTTACTGTTTGCCAACCCCTGATTTGCATAGAGTTCGCAGTGCTTACTTTTCTGCTACAGTCAAGTAACTTCTATCTATGTTCAAAATAACAAGTTAGTCTTCTTCCCAGAATAGAAGGTAAAAGGGCTGGAGGAATACTTTTCCACTTGTAAGGTTACCAAATGTTCCTTCAAAAAAGAAGAAAAAGACCTTCACGATAAAAGACAACACGAAAAAGGATTTGACAAGCCAATGAGGAATCCTGACCTATGTCAGGAAACTGGAAGGCAGAAGGATAAGAAAAAAAGGGGGAAGCCCACAAAATATTTGGAGCGAAGTAATAGATACAAGGCTCTTCTCATAGAAGAGGAAGGTGGATCCCCTTACAATCCCGTGAATTATAAGAAATGATGAATATCCACAGGAGCTGTCAGGAGAAAGATCATCCAGTAAGGAACAAAGAAATGAAACAGTGCTGGACAGTGACCTCCCTGGGGAGAGCTACTGTGACAGCCAATTCTCAACCTGGAAATAACAGCAGAGATAACTGTGTATGTTCCAGACATGAAAGAACAGCAAAAAAAAAAATCCACCCAAAAAACTATAGTAACTGGAGATTCTAAGGCAAGCAAGTGTATCTGAACTAACAGTTCACTGAGATTCAGAGAGATAAGATCTGTGACCAGCTCATGACTGTGAAAAGACAAGCCTTGTTCAAAAGGAACAAGATGAAAAACACAACCTAATCATGTCTATCAACAAACATTTATTAGGTTTTTGTTTTTCTTTATTAAGCACTTATTATATGCCAAATACATGTGCTTGGTGCTGGGGACACAAATACAAAACATGAGGGATCCAGAAAGCACAGGGGCTGGAGGGCGGGATCGGCAGAGACAAGAGAAGCGATCACCATCGGAATCACTACCGGGCTAAGCCCGGAGCTTGGCAACAGCAGCACAACTAAAACCACCACGTCAGAGGCTAGTGGCGGGAGAACCTTCGAGAGGCTGAGAATATCCCAAGGTACCACCTCATACCCACCCGACTGGCTAATGTGACAAAAAAAGAAAACGCTGGATGTTGGAAGGGATGTGGAAAAACGGGGCACTAATGCACGACTGGTGGAATTGGGGCCTGATCCGGCCCTTCTGGAGACTGTGTATAACCTTTGACCCAAATACCACTGCTAGGTCTACGTCCCAAAAACATCCAAAAAAAGGGTAAAAGGACCTTATTTGTACAAAATCAGTTACAGCAGCTCTTTTTGTGGTGGCTAAGAACTGGAAATAGAAGGGATGCCCACCAATCAAGGAATGGCTTAACAAGTTGTGGTATATGAGTGTAATGGAACATTAAGGTGCTCTGAGAAATGACAAGCAGGATAACTTCAGAAAAACTTGGAAAGACATGAACTGATGCAGAGTGAAGTGAACAGAACCAGAAGAACGTTACAGTTAACGGCACTATCACATGATGATGTGTAATGACCTAGCTACGCTCAGCAACACGATGCTCCAAGACAAGCCCAAAGGACTCATGAAGCGTCCTGCCCCTCTTCTGAGAGAGAACTGAAGGTCTGGACACAGGCTGAAACGTGCTATTTTTCACTCCTTTTTTCTCTTATTCAAGTCTCTGTGGTCAGAATGACTAATATGGAAATACTTTACCTCAAACCTCTATCTGACTGCTCACCATCTCAGGGAGTGGGGATGGGGAAGAACAGAATTTGGAACTCAAAACTTCTTGCCTTTATTTTTTCACAATTACATGTAAAAACACTTAACATTTTTTTTTTCAAATTTTGAGTCCCAAATTCTCTCCCTCTCTGACATAGGTTATACGTAGTCATTCAAAACATATTTCTATGTAAGTCATTCTGTGAAAAAAAATACAGACCAAAAAACCCAAGAAAAAGTATCTTTGATCTGCATTCAGGCTCTACCAGTGTTACTTCTCTAGAGATGGACGGCATCTTTCATAAGTCCTACAGAGTTGTCTGGGATCACTGTATTGTTGAGGCTTTAAAACTTTTTTAAAAAATGTTTAAAAGCTGTCTTAACATGTAATCGGTGGTGGTGGCTAGGTGGTGCAGTGAATAGAGCACCAGCCCTGGAGTCAGGAGGACCTGAGTTCAAATATGACCTCAGACACTTAACACTTAAAAGCCTTGGGCAAGTCACCTAACCCCAACTGCCCTGCCTTCCCCTCTCCAAAAAGCAAAAAACAAACAAAAAAAACAACAAAAAAACCCCATGTAATTGGTGGTGGGAGAATATAATACATACTTAAATTTTTTTTTTTAAAGAAAGGATGATAAAAAAAATGTTGAAGTTATTTTTTTTGGAGGGGGGAGGGCCAGGCAATTGAGGTTAAGTGACTTGCCCAGGGTCACATGGCTAGTTTTGTGTTAAGTGTCTGAGGCTGCATTTGAACTCAGATCCTCCTGACTCCAAGGCTGTGCTCTATTCACTGCGCCACCTAGCCGCCCCCAAGATGTTGAGATTATTAAGGAAGAAGTGGGGACCACAGAAGCAGCAGAGGACGTGGTGCAGATCCATCAGGGCAGCCTGATGGTAGTTGAGATCAATGAAAGCTGAGGCCTGGGAAAAAGGAAGTGAAGCCAGGCTGCTGGGCCTGCTGGGCTGGCGGAAGGGGACAGTCAGTCAGCTAATACTTAGGAAGCACCTTCTTTTACACTGGAAACCTTACTGGGCTCTGCAAATGCAAAGACAAAAATGGGATAGTCCTTGCCCTTGGGAGGCTTACCAATCTAACTGGGTATGTGTGTGTGTGCATGTGTGTGTGTGTATGTGCATGTGTTTGTGTGTGCGTGTGCACATGCATGCATGTGTATGCCTGTGTGTGCATTGCGTGTGTGCGTGCATGTGTGTGTGCATGCGCATGCGTGTGTGTGCATGCATGTGCGTGTGGGCACACCCTCAAAGTTTGAAAACCACTGGTTTCAACATCTACTCAAACTTTATTGCCAAAAGCAGGGCACTTTAATAGCTTGCCTTAAAAACTTCAGAATCAGATTTTCATAATCAAGGAAGAACTGGATGTTGAAAAAGAAATAATGAGAATCTTAAGAAAAAGTGACCATGCTATTTTAGAATCTGTGTTAGGAGGACAGAAATCTGGGCACTTTGCTTTTAGGAAAGCAAATTTTAAAAGGCTCAGAAGAATGGGCAGGATCCTGAGGACTAAAATCCTACAGGGAAAAAAAGCAAAACAAGACCCGAAGAGATGGACAAAGACACATAATGAAGAGGGGCCCTGTCCAAACAGACCGCTGTCGACGCACTGTGAGCTCTGCCTCACGTTTCACATGGACACGCAAGGGAAACGGAGGCAAGTGTCGACAGTGGACGGCCAGGAAGCATGAACAGACAAGTGCGGCAGCAGCCTATGAGAACGTCAGGAACGCCAACACTCAGAAAGCGAGAGTCCAACGGAGGTCGGCGAGCCCCGAGCCCCGAGACTCCCTCAGACGAGCACACCCTCCTAACGTTTGTGGTTTAGTCATTTCTTCAGGGATATCTGATTCTTCATGAACTCATCTGAAATCTCCTTGGCAAACCTACTACAGTGGGTTGCCATTCCTTCTCCAGTTCATTTTCTAGATGATGAAACTAAGGCAAAAAGGGTTAAGTGACTTGCCCAGGGTCACATAGCTAGTGTCTGAGGACAAATTTGAACTCGGGTTTTCCTGACTCTGGGCCTGGCCCTCCATTCACTGCTGCTACTAGCACCACCTCACTGCCCTCTTAATATAGTTTAATGCTACTCCATCACTCCTTTTAGCTACTCTATTTCTTTTCAATGGATAAATGAAAACAGGGCCTTTCATATGTACAAATAACACAGGGATACAAAAGAAAACGCAAGACAGCTGCGTCTTCACGATGGGGGACAGTGCCAGCAGAGACTTCAGCTCCAGGACAGATCCAAAGGTCCTTAAGGGGCCCTGGCAAAGGGTATGCTGTAGCATCTCCTTGAGTGTCATTGCTACGGATAAAAACCGCGTCAGTTTCTGATGCTGAACCACTTAACAATGCCAAGGGTGTCTGTGTTGAGAACTTTCTTTTCTGGGTCCTTCGAAGCTGTGGCTGCTGAGGAGGCAGCTCCCAGGTCACCCTCGCACAAAGGCTGCGGGCACAAGACTCGAGCAGGGGCAGTAGTGTGGCTGGAAGGGCTGCTATGCACGGGCTCTGAGGCGCAGGGCCTGGTCACCCCCACCAAGGTCCGGAGGGACGTGGTAGCAGCCGTTTGACCCACACAGCTGCAGCACAAGTGACCGGCAGTGAATTCTGAAAGCACTGCTCAGAATGCTTCCTTTTAAATTCTGTCACAGCATTACCACTGTTTTAAGCAAGGATCAGACATTTCAGGGTGTTTTACACGCTACACGCGATCTCTTCTAGACCAAGAATGTTGACAAGACTTTACAAGGGGGATCTAGGTTTGGAGAGAAGCTGACAAATTCAAAGAGTTGGCACAGCTTCATTAAGAGCAGGTGATGTTAAAACAACCACACAACTTTGGCTGGAAAGGCTCCCTTTTGGCAAAGTATTTACAGCACTCGAAGGTTTGCTACACTCTTTACATGTTACCTTCTTTGAGTTTCACAGCAGCCCCATGAACAACTCACTTCAGAGTTGAGGAAACCAGGGCTGAGGGAGGTTACATGATTTGCCATGAGTCACACAACTAGGAAGTGTGTGAGGCAGGATCTGAACTCAGATCTTCCTGAGTCCAAGTCCAGCTCTCTACCTAACGTGTCTAGGAATGACATAAGTTTAGAAAGATGCCTGGGTGTGTTTGGCCATGAGTTGCATCCCTATTTTTGTTAATGATTTGGAAAAAAATCACAGATGGTGGCAGGTATATCAGATTTGTAGATAATACTGAGCTGAAAGGGAGAGTGGGCACACCGAAGAGAGGACCCAAAAGAAGCTAGAACACTGGGCTATCAGAAGATCAGAGATTTTAACTGGAAGTGACCTCAGAAGCCAGACCTTCTTTTAAATGAAGAAAATGGGACCCAGAATAGTTAAGTGAATCTGTCCAAGATCAACAGAATCTAAATCACTGAGTTAGAAAACAGACTGAGGTGTCAGCACAGCTTCATTAGGAACAGGTGATGTCAAAACAGCCTCAGGACTTTGTCTGAGAAGCCGAGCTTCAGCTCGCGGTCTCTGGCAATGACCACTCTTAACCACTGTCCACAAGGGGAAAGACAAAACTCACCTCGTGTTTGCCCATGCACCACTTCTGAGTAAGGTAAGTACAAGGAGGGCATTTCACCTCACTGTGGCAAGAATGGAACACTGTGTTAAAACAAAGAGAAAATAAGGAAAGGTTTTCATAAAAAGAACTGCACACGTGTAGTGAATTTTATATCCTATATATTGCTTTTATCTTTTAAAATCAGAGGTTCTGTTATTTTCTCATGAAATGCTAATCATATAAAGAAATCAATAAACACCACGCAATGAGAAAAAGCTTAGTTAAAGGGGGGAAGGAGAGGAAAGCAAAGGAGTGCAGAGAAACCCACACCCTGCCCTAACTCATCTAGAGAAATGTAGAAACCAGCAAGCAAAGGAGCCATCGCTCCCACCTCCTCTTTCCCAGCTCTCCAGCAGGTCACTGAACAGGGGATGACGAGAAGCCTGGAAAGGCAGTGTGGGCCAGGTTAGGAAGGGCTCTGACCATCACACAGGCCTTTTGACTCCCAAACCAGCACTACTGGCATACTAAATGGTGCGGCTATAAGCTTACCTGAAAGGGTTAGAGCACTGATGGGAGGGGAGAGCAAAGATAAAAGAGCACCTTGTAAAACCACAGCAGGATAAGAAAGGCCCCCTGGGAAACTACAGCAGCACAGACGGACTCGTAATGCTGCATCTTGAGGACTGGTCATTGCTTTTTCAGACAATAGGTCTAAGAGTCAAAGAAATAAACTCCAACATATTCCACAGAAAAAATGTGGCAGTCCTAAAGTAAACAACAATTTCTAACTGCCTCTAATGTGGTAGAGACTACACAACCTGCCATGCCACGCTAAATGGAGATTGTAAGGTGTAGTCTATGCGTATTAAAGACAGCAATGAATACATGCGAGTAATGGAGGAAATGTGATTCATTATCATTCCTGAGGCTCAGGCAACAATAAATGCACAGGAACTCACCAGGATGGTCACACTCATGGAGTCTCGTACACGTGTTTTTACACTCCGGGGGCTTCGTACCACAAGGAACCGGAGGGAAAATCACTGACTCTCCACAATAGCACGTTAATTCATCGAAACCTGAAGCAGCAGAAAAACAAAGCTTAATGGCAGTGCAATTGGTACAATTTGTGGTAATTTTTCAAAAAGGGCTTTTAGATGTTAAAGGAGTAAAGCAACCAGCAGACTGAGTTACAAATGTATTCCATCCTAAACTTCATCCGGGTAACTAATCATTCTTTTCAGTGTACCTGGACAAAAATAAATGTGTACCCAGATTCCTTCAAAAAAACAAGAAAATGGAGAGAGTAATTAATTCAAATCAGTGTGGAAGCACATTCACAAAAACTTCTTTTGTTGGTTCAACTGAAAACATTAAGAAATAAATATTTCTCCAGGTCTTTCCCAGACTGTTCCCTTTAAGAAAGTATATGGAGGGTCAAGAATAAAAATCCAACTGAAGTCTTTGGGAAAATGGATCATAGGCAGTAACCAAACTCAGAACAAAAGGTACTATTTTGTCCAGTGAGATCAATGCCTTCCCCATCCCTTTGGACTCACTGATTTTTTTTTTTGCTTTTTGGAGGGCAATTGGGGTTAAGTGACTTGCCCAAGGTCACAAGTAAGTGTTAAGTGTCTGAGGTAGGATTTGAACTCAGGTCCTCCTGACTCCAGGGCCAGTGCTCTCTTCACTGTGCCACCTAGCTGCCCCTTCACCATCCCTTTGGGAATATACTTATGACCTACCTAAGAGCAATGCCCTCTTCTCCATATTCAGAAAGGTTTAGAACACATACATATACATAAAATAAAAAAATTTTTTTGGGGGGGGGAGAGAGCAAGGTTATGTGACTTGCCCAGGGCCACACAGCTACTAAGTGTCAAGTGTCTGAGGTCATATTTGAACTCAGGTCCTAATGACTCCAGGTCCAGTGCTTTATCCACTTCACCACTTAGCTGCCCCAAGGATTAGAATACTGATCACAGGGAGGAAGCCCTATCAACCAAGGAAGGAGTTCAGTAGGTAGAGCAGGTTTAGTAGAAGATTAAGTGAATATTATTCTGGAATGTTGACCCCAAAACTGTGTTTTACTATTTTGATCTTTTCCTCATTCAAGATTTCTCTAAGTGGGGGGGAGGGGCGGAGCCAAGATGGCGGCGTAGCAGCAGCAACATATCACAGCTCTCACACAGCCACCCCAAAATACCCATAAAATATGACTCTAAACTAATCCTAGAACTCCAAAAGGCACACAAATATACTTTCCACTAAAGTCAGCTCGGCTACAAGGAACCATATCAGCACTGCGAACCGAAACCAGCCTGGCCTGAAGCCCTGGCTGAGCCCCAGGGGCAGCTGGATTGGAGGAGCGGAGGAGCCTCAGATTAGCAGCAGCTGCTAGCAGCCTTCAGAACTAGGTCAGTGGGACTTGCGAAATCGGGGGGAGGAAAGTGTCTGGCCGAAATGCCTCCAGGGTGGGAAAGCGTAAGGCAGAGGTTTTACACCTGCCTCTGCGTTGTAGCTTCCATGCCCGCGGCCTGCAGACAGCAGGGGGACTAAGCGATTGTTCAGAGGCCAGTGCTCTTGCATTAAGCGGCCTGGATCTGGATCGCAGTCTTGGGATTTCGGTCCTGGAGTCTTCGTTATCCAGCGAGCCAGAAGTAAATAGGAAAGGGACCCAGAACCTTCCTGAGTGCTATGGCAGCCAGGAGGACCCCAGCGATTTGGGACAGAGCTTTCCCTTCTGAAAGCAGAGCCCCACAGAGATTTAAAAAAAAATCACGGTCTGAACAACCATGAGTAAGAATAAGCATAAGAAGCAAAGTAAGAACAGCTCCCAAACCCCAGATTCCTTCTTTGGGGAAAAGAAAGATCATGGGAGAGAGAGAGAAGAGGAGAGCACAGCCAGAGCGCCCCCACCAGAGACCTCCAATAAACATGAAGAATGCCTTAAAGCTAGAGATGAGCTGAAGAAGGATTTTCAAAACCAAATAAGGGAAGTGGAAGAAAAATTGGGAAGAGAAATAAGAATGTTGCAGGAAAATCATGAAAAGAGAGTCAGCAGTAT
>CM053590.1:205730706-205801170 GCA_028646515.1 Pseudochirops corinnae | reverse complement strand
TTAAACTATAGTCTTTCTATATCTTTCTCTGAGTTTAGGTATCTACTTCCTTCTTGAGGCTTGTAGAGTTGTCTTTAGCTGTGCATTGTTGAGGATAGTCCAGTTTATCAAGGTTGGTCAATAGTCATACTTGAAACAAAGTAACTATTAATACTAAACATCTTATCTATATGTGAACTTTCAATTCACAAGAGCATAGACAAAAACCAGAAAATAAGGGGGGAAAGCTTCTAAAAGGTCAGAGCAGACATTACAAAATTCACGGACTTAATCAGCAACAGCTGTCATGTACACAGCACTGGAAAGCTTGCAAAATACTTACCCAGGTCTTTTTGGTTCTGCACTCTAGCTCCTAAGCCTTGAGACTCCTCTATTGCTCACACTTTAAACATGCTTTTAAAACAAGTTTATTTTTCTGATATCTTAGCATACAACAAAAGGTTAAAGGTGGCAAAGAGTGGGGGGAGGCTGTTGTGGGCATTTGGTTCCAAAACACATCCCTCAAAGGAAAATTACAGATGTCAGAGGATTGTGGGAAAACAGGTCCATTATTAATGCAAGGTTAGTAAAACTGAGTCGGTCTAGACAGTTCAGAGAGCAACTCAGAGCTCTGCCCCCAAAGTCATTAAACTGCATGTCCTTTGACCCAACAAAACCACTACAAGATCAAAATAGAAGAAAAAGATTCACATGGAAATAAGTATCTACAGCAACCTTTGTGGGGTGGCCGTCAGCCACTGTTCATCAAGAGCATGCTCTGTGCCAAGTTCTGTGCTGACAGAGACGGAAATCAAGCTGTCCCTCCCTTCGGTACGCTTACACTGGGAATGGTGAACAGGGAGGCCCCAGGACAAACAGAGAAGAGACTCTGTTGTGTAAAAAATATATAACTTAATTTTTTATTTTCAGTTCCAAGTTTCTTCCATTCTCTTTCTGACCCATTGAGAAAAGAAATATGGCATCCATTGTAACTATGAAGTCACACAAGACCTATTTCCACATTAGCCATGCTCCAAAAAAAAAGGAAAAGAAAAAAGCGAGGAAAACTTAAAAAGGGAAAAGTGCGCTTCATTCTGTATTCTGAGATGACCAGTTCTCTCTCTGGAGGCGGAGGGCGTCTTACATCAGGAGTCCTTTGGAGTCACAGCGTGAGAATAGCTGAGTCTTCCACAGCTGATTATCCTGACGATGCTGCTGTCACTGCGGACGATGCTCCCCCGGTTCTGAAAGCATCGCCTTCATCACGACTTATGGTACAGCCACACTCCATGACATTCATGTCCCAGAACACGTTCAGCCATTCCCTGACAGACATCCCCTTGAGTTGCCAGCTCTTTCACACCACAAAAAGAGCTGCTAGAAATACTTTTGTACACAGAGATCCTTTTCCCTTTTTCTGTGACCTCCTTGAACTATAAACGTGGTAGTAGTACTGCTGGGTTAAAGGGTGTTCACAGTCTGACAGACATTTGGGCATAGTTACAAATTTTTCTCCAGAATGATCAGACCAGTTCACAACTCCATTGACAATGCATTAGTGTCCCTCTTTTCCCACATCCCAGAGAAGTTTATAAGCACATAGGATATACAAAGTAATAGCACAGAGATGAAAGGGAGGCAATGAAAGCTAGAGGAGAGTGATCAGGAAAGGCTTCACATAGGAGATGCATCTGAGAAACTCTGCAGGAAATAAGGGATTCTACAGGAGAGAGGTGAGGAAGCAGTGCTTCCCATGTACAAAGCCAACCTGAACAAAGGCAATGGAACATCATGGCAGCAAGAATGTGAAAGGGAGGAATGTAAAACAAGGCTAGAAAAACAAGCTGTAGCCAGGTTGGGAAGGGCCTCAAATGAAAGGAGATTTTGTATTTTAAGTGAAAGGAAAAAGAGAATCACAGAAGCTTTCTGAAAAGGAGTGACACAGACAAAGAACAGTTGTGTGGAAGATGAACTTCCACACAGGAGAAATATCAGGCAGGGAGATCAATCAGAAGAAGACTATGATATTCAGCCAGTCAGCAAACATTCATTAAGCACCTACTGCATACACACCTAGCACAGTGCTGAGTGACAGGGACTCAGAGAAAGGCAAAAGACAGTCCCTGCCCACAAGGACAATTTAATGATAAAGAATGTGGCTTACAGAGACACACAGAGGCTCCTGACGGGAGGGAACAAGCAGCTGTGAAGCTTCTACTGCGCACTGCTGCTGTTCAGTCACGTCTAACTCTGTGGACCACAGCATGCCAATTCTGCCCGTAGGGCTTTCTTGTCAAAAAGGCTAGGTTGGTTGGCCATTTCCTTCTTTAGTGACTTAAGGTAAAGAGGGTTAAGGGACTTGCCCAGGGTCACACAGCTAGCGTCTGAGGCTGGATCTGAACTCCACTCTTCTTAACCAGGTCAGTGCTCTATTCTCTGAGTCACCCAAGAACTTTACAAACATGATCTCACTTGACCCTCACCACAACCCTGGGAGGTGGTGCTATCATAATCCCTAGTAAGTAGGTAGGTACATGCACACTGCTGCACCCCAAATTGAGGAAACTGAGAGTCTGAGTTGAGGTTGTGACTTAACCAGTCACATATATAGTAAATGTCTGGAGCAGAATCTGAACTCAGCTCTTCCTGATTCCAGATGTAGCATTCTAAGCTCTGTACCACCCAGCTTTGAGAGACAGTGAGGGCTCCAGTTAGGGCAGAGACCGACCACAAGAGTGGGAGACATCAAAGAAGCAGAATCAACAAAACTTGTGGGCTGAATAATAACCCAGAGAAGTGGGTGGGGAGGAGGAAGAAACAATGAGGATTACTCAGAGGTCTTGAACCTGGGTAATCATAAAGGGGACGGTGCTAATGTTCCCAGGCAATTCTCTAGGATTATAAATTAGAGATGAATTGCCAGTCTGCATCGCTGCAGAGAATCTCCAGAGGAATAAAATGGTAAATTTCCACTTTACTGATTGATCTGCATGTCAATAAAAACAAAGGTCTAGACGGAAAAAAAAAAAGAAATTAGTGGTGGTGACAACAAACAGCTCAGGGCTGGTGTGGAGCTGGAAAAGAGACAGAAGCTCCGACTTCAAATCCTGATTTGTCATCTACGTGACATTCCACCCAATTACTTAATCTCTTCAGCCCTAGTTTCCTCATCTATCACGTAATCTTCTTAGGGCCCTCTTTTCAATTCTGAATCTATGATCTCATGAGCCTAGAATTTTAGTATCAACTAATTGCTTTTATAGTTAAAACTTCCACCTCCACGAGATCTTTTGAACAAGACAAGTTCAAAAGATTTAGATTGTATCTTCTCCTCTGCCTACAGTTTGGTAGAATAAAATAAGCAGGCAGAAGAATTCAAAAGGCCGGGCAAAGTCACAAAGTGGGTGGAAATCCCATAATCGCTCACAATGTCTGAGGTGCCCTATGCACTCTGATCCCACACACTCTGATCATACAGCCAAGTGGGAAAACAACCTCTACCTTCTATCTGCAAAAATAAAACTTATTGATTTTCCTTGAAAAAGAGCACTAAAAAACAAAAATTTCAATAATAAAGAACATTGACTTGATTTTCTGAAAACCTTGACAAGCCTTTTCAAATACTATTCCTTTTTAATAAAGTAAAAACTGAGACTGAGCATGGCAGGTGTCAAAGCAGTTCATTTTTCAGGGCTGCTGCTAAGATACCCAAACAACTCCATCTTAAAAACCACATCTTGTAAAAATAAGCGATTCCTCATTGCCCTGATTCAATGACAGCAAACACACCCGCCACGAGAATCTGAAATGGGCGTCTTAGTATTTACCTTTGTTCTGAAAGCGCATCTGCAGGAAATAACGGATGTGCGAGAACAAGGTCCGCATTCTCCTTCGTGGCAGAGGTTTTCACATGTATGAATGAAATCTAGTAAACATGACAAAGCTCACATTAAAAACTGCTAACTATTAATTCCGCCACCCACCTCCTACTTATGCAAGTCAAACTCTTATTTTTTTAAAAGCCAAGGAGAAAAGATAATGCCTAATAAGTAATGAGGGAGGAGGTCGATCAGAAGATAATATCATCTTTATTGTAAGATGCGGTCACTATATGAGATTTTTTTGCTTAACTCTTTTTCTTCATCAAGAAGGTTTAACATAAAAACAAAGGAAATAAGTAAAACGTTAAAATAAAATAAATGCCCCCTTTGTGACCCTAGAGGGCAATCACTTTGTCTCACAGGGCCTCAGTTGTTTTATTTATAAAATGAGAGCAGGGCCACAAGATCTCTAAGGCCTCTTCTAACTCTAAATATGTAATTTTATAATCCTATAATATCCCAGACCCTCACCCCACAATTTAAAAAAAATCCTATTCACATATCCCCAAATTTACTCACCCATGTCCATCCCAAACTGCTCTATTTCCTTATCAAAATGACATGGAAAGAAGAGTCTGGACAACAGCCCCAATTCAGTTTCTCACGCCTCCCTGGAAATGCCCCAAATTTACAGGGGTGGGGAACCTCTGACCTCAAGGCCGCATGTGGCCCTCTAGGTCCTCAAGTGCAGCTCTTTGACTGAATCCAAACTTCACAGAACATTTTTTTGGATTCGGTCAGAGGGTTGCCCTTGAGTATCCAGAAGGCCACATGCGACCTCGAGGCTGCAGGTCCCGCCCCCCCTTGCCCTTTGCTGAAATCCAAGGCTCTCTTTCTGATTTCTCTTCCATCATGATACCATCTGATTCCCAGGCAACTTGTGTTAAATTGTGTTTCCTTTAACCTCAGCCTTCTATGAACTCGCTGTAACCTGGTAAAACATTGTTTGAGCCTCAGTCAACCAGGCAGCCAAATAGATTTGGAGCATCTTATAAACATCAGAGCGGTCCCACGAACCGAAAGGGCTACTTCGTGAAGGAGACAGTTCCATCATCAACAGGGTTAAGCCACGGTTGGCAAACACTTAACAGGACTATTCCTTTTGCTGTACTGGGGCTGTCTATGGGACTGGGGAGGGCTAAATGAGATTGTACTGTATGCATATACTCACATAGTTGTCTATCTTACAGCTGAGTAACTCTCCTATCCAGGAATGTGCTGATCTCAAAAGTACTTGAGTAAGACCTTAAGAGCATTTCAGAGTACAACCTGGCCCAATTCCTGTCTCCTAAGGATGGAAATTATCCAAAGGTTCCAGCAAAACTTTAAAGAAATAGTCTGCCACCTGCCTCTCACTATAATTTTCAACATTTCTATTGTTACTATTAATAGGGGGTAGGGACAAGAACTGGATTTGTGATTTCATTGTTACGGGGAAGCCTCGAGTGAGGAATGACCCTCTGCCAAAACAGATCAACTTTTCTACAACTGAGTCTTAGAGAATTAACTAGAGTCGAAACGTCAGCTGAAGTGACAGGCTTAGGGTCACCTAAGCCACTGTGACCAATGGTGGTACTTGAAGTGAACTCTTTCTGGCTTCTCTCTCCACTGTACTACACATAACATTTCACACATGTCTCAAAAGACATCCATCAGCAGGACTGAAGTAGAATCAATAACTTATTTTTAAAAAGAGACTAAATAATGGAACTCATGGTTTGCTCAATAAGTGTTTATTATTTAAGCTTACCGGTGATGCGCCATGAACTCTCAAACTTGGATCTTTTCCAATATGGCATCTCTCATTATTTCTGTCAGACCTCTTATCTATCTTTTCTATGACTTGTACAAAACACAGACTATATCAACCTCAACTCCAATGGGTCTTTTTACAGTGTGTCTGCTGGAAGCTGAATAGTCATATGTTAACTGTATCTGGAACTGAGATCTGTTCACAAGACATTCAGAACCATTTTGGCCAAAATCCAATTATATTTAACCTTCTAAAACACTGATTATACAAGGAAACCTGAGGTCTCATAGTCAGAAGAGTTTATACCAATGTAGTTTGCTGAGAGAAATTATAGTTCCACCCAGAACATTATCACAGCATAATTACTCAGTTTTACCAGTAAAATATCTGTGAATGAAAAAGGATGATGATTTGAGTAAATGGGGATGCAACTTAAGAGAACTGTGTGTATTTGGAAAGAAAATGGTACCTTTACACTTCCTTTCAAACACTTACAGAAACATCTGTCCACTACACTAAAATGTGATATGCGACTTGGAGCTTTCACATTGCAACACATTTAAATCTTTAAAGAAAATGAATTTCATTTAGTTACCAAAGGAGCCACAAGACAGAGGTTTGCCACATATTTTTCCACATGATGGTATGGGATCCAAACATGTTTTACGTTCAACACATCCAAGTTCTAGTAATTTGCTAAGAGGAGTCTGACCACAAGGGCAAGTCTGCACTAACTGTGGAAGTCGTGGACACAATTGGCAGACCTGAGGGTGGCATAACTGTGAACACGTATGGTTCCCACATTTCAATTTCCTGTTAAGAAAAACAATAAAATATTACATGACTATGAATAAGATACAATTTTACTGTTTATATTTAAGATGAAATACACTAAGCCTTACTTGCCACATATCTTTAAACAGCTGAAGTCTCCAAATTCATCAGACTGTCCCACCTTGGTTCCACATAATACATCTTGGGAAGTGGTCCCACAGTAGCACACTTTAACAAATAATTTCAAAAATAAGTTCCAATGCAACCAATTTAACAAAAACAATTTTTTCCAAAGGAGATGAAGAAAATCTTAAGTTACCCAGAAAAACACAAAAAAAATTTATTAGTGTTTTGTTACAGCAGACCCTATAAAGACTTTGGCATAAGTCTTCATTAACAGACTAATAAGTCTGTCTTAGTCGCCTGTGTTTAAGGAATTCATAAGTGGAAATACTCTCTAAGTTGCAGAGAAAGTACATGGGTAGAGTTACCTTATTGGTAACTTCCTACAATGATGAATTCGCTGGCCTAGTTAAAGAAAAAAAATCACTGCCAATACTAAATGGACCACGTTACATAACACTTTCGTCAGTAACAGAGTTCTCTAAAACAGAATTGTAGTAATAGGCCAATACATCTCTCTAAAATAGTTTTAATCATATTACTACACTGGTAAGTATACTAAAGTATTCTGATATAAAATCTTATTTGTATTTCACTAACTCAGAATTTTAGTCATGTGAATTTCCAACGAATTTTTTTTAAAAAGTATTGCTCCTACTTGCATGTTATAACATGAATGCAGACTAAAATTATTACTTTTTTAAATGCTAAAGGCTCAAGAAATTAAGGGCTCGGTTCCCTGAATCTAGCAAATTTCAGCATGCAAATTTGTAACGACAGCTTATGCATCCTTTTAAATAAATGTGGTTATCAGGACCTTTAGAACTTAAAAAAAACCTTTAAATTTCATTCTTAGTGTTTAATAAAGAAAAAACGCAGATGCTATGAGACTGAGAATATGACGAGAATAAGTCATAAGCAGCACTTTCAGGATAAACAGCAGACTTCATTCTGTTCTGTAATCTTTACAAATTTCTGGTGATGTAATGAGAAAATCTTAACAACAGAACGGTGATTCCGTGGTATTGTCAGACAATGACCTGATACTAAGATAAAGAGGGAATAAAAACACTTACCTTGGCGCACTGTAAGACGGCATGGCTGGCATTCACCTGCATGGCAAAGCTCGGCACAGCTGTGCTTACCACAGTTCAGAATATTGTCACATACGTTAGAACAGCGGATTGAGTTGGACTGACCACAGCGAACTGAATGACTGGACATAATAAATGTCATATTAGCAAATACCTCACTTACAATTAATGTCACTCAAAATCACAAACTTGGGGGGGTGGGGAAGGCTGGGTGGCACAGTGACTAGAGCACTAGCCCTCGAGTCAGGAGGACCTGAGTTAAAAATCTGGCCTCAGACACTTAACACTAGCCATATGACCTTGGACAAGTCACTTAGCCCCAATTGCCCTGCCTTCCCCCCACCAAAAAAAAGAACAAAATCACAAAGTCTATGACCCGAGTGAACACAATTTAGCATTTACAAAAATCTTAGAGGCTCTCTTCCTAATCCTGTCTGTAACGTCCTGGGTGTGTCTCCGTTTCTCTCCTTTCCACCTTGCCCTATTATATCTGACTATTTGCCTTAAAAGATCAGTAGATCACAGAGAACTGAAAGGGCCCTAAGAGCTCATCAACTCTAACACTGAGGAATTACAAGTGACAAACCCAAAGCCACAGGGCTAGTGAATAACTGAACCAGGCAACAATCCAGGCTCTCCGACAGCTAACATGGCACTTTTCTCCACAGCCCCAGCTACCTCTTGGTGAACTTACACAATATGTACTTCTTTAAAATGTATTTTTTTACCAAATACTCACTGCACCTACAAAATTACACCTTCTCCTATAACTGATGGTAACCATGGTAATGCAGTATCCCAATGGGTGAAAGCAACCAGGATGTACAAGGTAGCCAACAGGTAGACTAAGCAACAATTTCTGCTTCAATTTTCAAGGAAAGCTGTGATGAATGTGAATCATGGAACATCAGGATCTGCAGCCTTAAAGTTGCAGATGATCCACGGGTTACTAGAAGAAAGGCCCATTATGGGGGAAACCAGGCAGCAACCCGTTCTAACAAGGACATGTGTATGCACATCAGCCTAAAATAAGTCAAGGACATGTATGACTAGAAAAGGAGATTGGCCAGTCACATGACTATAACAAAAGGCACCAAATGGACAGTCTGAGGGGTTCTCCTAAGACATTAGGAGAACCAAGGTGTCGGGTGGTTCCCCTTTGGAAGATTATAGAACAATATGGATGAGAAGCCCAGACAAAGGATGAAGGATGTGACTGGCCCTGGTTAAGGGGGGCCCACCCTGCTCAAGGCACGTCCATCTTCGTCCTAGTCTAGAAGATGAGCGGGGGCAGGACACACTTACAATGCCTGCCCTGCAGCAAGACATGTGACATCATATCTTCACAGGCACAGGTAAGAAATGTGAGCGGAACAAAGGCGAAAATGACTGATTTGTATTTATTAAAGGATTTACGTCCACCTGGACACAAGGTTTCTAGTGAACATGAAATAAGGTGCTGTCCTTAGCCTTATTTAATTGACATTGTAATCAATGAAGGCACTGACTACATGCTTTTCCAATTAAATAATGCCTGGATAATGGAAAGGATAACTGTTAATATACTAGATGAAGGAAACAGAATCTCTCCAAACTTAAAATGTTTCTTTCATTAGGTTAAAAACAATTCCAATGACTAAACAAGCAAAGGGTAGGGGAGATGTAAGTAAAAAGATGCTTCTAGAGAAAAACAACGTATATATGTTCTTGTTGTTATTGGTGACTTGACAGTGACCTAAAAAAGTCAGAAATGGGGTGGCTAGGTGGCACAGTGAATAGAGCACTGGTCCTGGAGTCAGGAGGACCTGGGTTCAAATCTGGCCTCAGATACTTAACACTTACTAGCTGTGTGATCTTCGGCAAGTCACTTAACCCCAACTGCCCTGCCTTCCCCCCTCCAAAAAGCAAAAAAAAAAAAAAAGTCAGCAGTGTGAAGTATCTGCCAAAATTGATAATGAGGCCCCATTAATGGTATATTATCCACAAAAAAGGAAAGGAGGAGTACCACTGTGTTCTGTGATGGTCAAACCACATTTATAATATTATTTTTCAGTTCTGGAAGTCCCATTATAAGAGGCATGCTGATAAACTGTAAGTGTGTCTGGGAAGCCCATCAGGAAAAGTAAGGGGCTTAAAACCGTGCCGTATAAATGGCTGAAGGAATAAGGAATGCTAAGCCTGAAGAAGACAAGTCTTAAGGAAAATTTAATACTTGACTTCCAACATCTGAAGAGATATAATGTGGAAAGGTGACCTAATCCCTGGCTCTAGAAGAATGAACTAGGCCACTAATGAGTAGAAATTACAGGGAAGATTTCAGCCCCCTAAGAATTCGAGCTGTCAGAAAGAGATTGGCATTTCTTCATAAATACACGCCCCCACCAATGGAAGCACTTAAGTAGAAATTGGACCACTCGGCAAAGATACTGTAGCACAGAGTAGTTAAGAGACAGACTACTCAATCCAAATGCCTCTTCCGATGCTGGAGTGTGCTGATTCTTCAGAGAAGTGAAGAGCACTCTTAAAATAATAATCAGTGTTTTCTACGTTTGGATTTTTGTGTGTCAGGTTTTATGTAAAGCTGGAGAGGTAGTGTGGTGCAGGAAACAGAGAACCACCAAAGAAGACGCAGACTCAAGTCTGGCCTCTGACACACTGGCTAGGCGACCCTAGGTGAGCCAATTCACCTCTCAGTGCACAATTCTCTTAACACTGTAGGTTGCAGAGAAGGGGCTGATCCGGGTTACGACAGAGGATTTCCACATGCAATTCCAAACTGCTTATATCAGAGAAGTCACAAGCTGAGCCACAGTCCCTATCACGCTCTGGGAAGGGTGCCTTGCAGTAACCTGCTCCTTTCACCAGGCCACAGGTCCTTGTGATAGTTCCTCTGTACTATGGACACTGATAGCATCTCATCCTTACTCAATCTGAGTTAGTCAAAATTTCTTTGGGATATGTAACCCTTGGGAAAACTGAGGCAATGAAAGAGACAGGATGGTGAGTGCCAATTATCTGGATGCTGCTTGCATGAACTACTCTAGAGACCACACAGATACTTCAGGCCTTCTCTTTTCAGTTCTATTCCTGGCATCTTCACAATACTATCTAACCTTCCTTGTGAGCTATCAGTGATTCTCCTTTTGTAAAGAATTTCTTCTTTAACATAACAGGTAAGGATATTATGTCATGCAATGCTTACGTAACGTTCATATGACATGACATGACATGACATAAAAGTCTTAGGAGGATGCCTGATGCCCATGGAGGTCAGATGACTCACCTAGCTTCAAAGAGCTAGGGAGTGTGTATATGTGCTGAGGATGGCTAAGCAAAGGTTTATTCTTTCACTTCTTATGAATTTGAACAAAATACACCCACCCTCAACAAAGTTTCTGAGGAGACGTATTCTTAGAGATGCCAAAGATACACTTGATTAAATATGTTACAGAGGTTGCTGGACCAGATTCATGGGGACGTATCCTCTTACTGAATAAAGAATAAAGTGTCTTCTGAACGTGCTTGAAGGCCTTCAGATCATTTAATAGCGTTCCTTACAACTGATATCTGTCAACTGCTTAATGTCTACTGATGAGGAAAAAAACCCCAGCAAACTGCTCCTTTGTCCATGTTTTTGTTACAATCAACTGATGGCTGAGCAGAGATAATGTAGGTTTGTAGGAAAAAAACTGGATTTGGACTTGGAATACCCGAGATTGAGACCAAGCTCAGCCATTTACTTACAAAAGTCACTTATCTGAGCCTATTCCTTCCTCCATAAAATGCAGATCATAACTGTACTGCTCGCCCACAGGGCTGCTGAGTCAGATAATACAATCAGAAAATGTCACGTAACTGTGACTTATGTGCACAGCAAAAGGATCTTCCAGCCTAGCCATCTTTCATTCTCAAGGCCAATTTCTACTGATGTTTTTTAAACACTGAGGACATTTTGAAAATTATGACATATGAATAGTATGCAGTATGGTCTTGGGGAAAAAAATACAGTACTTGAAGTCAGGAAGATCAGGGTTCAAAATCCTCCCCTGCCATTTATCAGCTAGAGACAAGCCATGTAACATGTCAGACCCTCCAATGAGATATGTCAAGCTGTAGGTGCAGTGTTAGAGGCAATTCCCAAACCAAAAGTTCCTGCACCTACAAAATCACAGGCCCTGGACAAGAGTGTCAAAACAGATTTTTAGAATTTACTGACCGTGCATGGATCCTGTCAGTATATTTGCCCACATATTTTTTTCTCGCTTACTGAAACAATGCTCAAAACATCCTAGGAAACCCAATGTACTTTGCTGCTATAAAAATTAGAGTCAGGGCAGCTAGGTGGCACAGTGAATAGAGCATTGGCCCTGAAGTCAGGAGGACCTGAGTTCAAATCCAGCCTTAGACACTTGACACACGAACTAGCTGTGCGACCTTGGGCAAGTCACTTAACCCCGACTGCCTTGCCTTACCACCTCCCCCCCAAAAAAATTAAGAGTGAAACAAGTAAGCAATTTACTCTTTATAAGCAAACTGACCTATTTTACAATATAGCTTATATAATTCCCAAGTAGATATTAAGATAAAAAATTTTTTTCTACAAAGCAAAATTCTAATCTCACCTTGTTCGTCCACATTCACATGTCTTAGTCATGAAGGCAGGGCATGATGGGCAAGGTCCTGGATGGCAAAGACTTAAACAGAAATACTTCAATGAACAAGGATTATTTTGATAACTAGTTCAATAAAAACTCCTGCAAACTCCATCATAAAAGAGGGGTAATGCAAATGACATTTCCTGTTTAACTTTTCAATGAGAATTTATCTGCCCAATTCTCGTTTAAACAAGAAGTGCTCGTCACTGGCACAGAGGTCCGTGATCATAACTGAGGCCCTTCAGGCCTGCCCAGGGTTGGGTCCGTTTTATACAACACAAAACCTCTTACTGGTCACTTGCTCAAGTAGGAAGCGAAGGGAAGACCCAATGGATGAGTTGTTAACAAGGATTGAAAGACAAAAAAAGGGGGCGAGGGGATTAATAGTTGCGTGACAATACTGGTCTCTAACAGGAGGTCACGGTGGGAGAAGAGGGCTCAGGGGAAGAGAGACTAGTTTTGTGTTACAACGCCAAAATTTTGACCTCTAGCTTTACTATTTTACATACAAGATATGATATTAAGATAATGAGTGACCTTTAAAATTAATGCATCCAAAGTTACACATTCGAGGAAGTGCAATCTCCTTCAAAGTAGAAGCCATCAAGAGGTTACCTAGATATTACAATTTTTCCAAAACACATTTTTGGAACTGGTCTTGGCATATTTTTCTGAATATCCTCCATCTGGGAAAACCCTTATCCTCTGAAGGTGGCTTTGATTTTTATAAAGAGACCAAAGGGACTAATTCTGTCTAATAAAGTAAGTTCGGTACGCCATTTTTTGCTTAAAAATATGATGTAAAAAATCAACTCACTGCTGCCAAAAAAGTCAAAACTTTAGAAGATAAAGACAAATCTGGGAAGTTAACAGCTGATTAAGAAGATGGTGTCTGCACGTAAGACTTGTTCTAAAGCAGTGGTTCTTAAGTGTTTTTGTGTCATGGACCACTCTGACAGTCTGGTGATGCCTATGAACCTCTTTTCAGAATAGTTTTTTTAAAATGCATAATATCGAATAAATGGGATTACAGAGAAAACTAATTATACAAAAATACAGAAACTAAATATTTTTTCCCCAAAAAGTTTACAGGCCCCAGGTTAAGAACTCCTGTTCTAGACCAATATAGAAATGGCAGGCTTTTGCCTAAAGATGAAGTATACCTAAAAATATAATTGCCTGGTATCTTGAAAATCTAATTAAAAGGGCTTTAAACTAAAAAGGAAGGAGAGAAAAAGCTTCCCACATCTATTCAAGTCAGATACCATAGAGACTGGCTCCAATGTAAGAAGAGCACCAATATAGATCCCCAGAAGTTCACAGGAAACAAATCCAAGAAAAGAAAAAAATAAGTAAAACCCATGTCACTCTACAAAATGCACCAAGTGTGCATAACAAACAAGACAAACTAAAAATTCTGATAATAGGAAACAAATGTGACCTCACAGCTACCCCTGAGACCTTTCAGGTAAAGGACTCATCACTGGAGAGCATCTCTTTTTCCAACAGAATAAGAGAGGTGAAAAAGGAGGAGCAGCACCCTGCACACCCTGCATTGGATTTAAGATGACAGATTAACGTAAGGGAATCCAGGAACCAGAAGGGAGAAGCACGGTGGAGAATATCTGGTGGATAAAAGTTGTAGAAAGAATTCAAATCCGGCCTTAGACGCTTGACAAACTTACTAGCTGTGTGACCGTGGGCAAGTCACTTAATCCCAATTGCCTTGTCAAAAAAAAAAAGGTAGCAAGCAATGAACTAAAATTCTGTGAGGGATATCACCCCAGAAAGAAGGAAAAATCTCAAGAATGACATTATGAAAACACAAAGATAAACAATTCCCATGACAAAAAGGGGCAGAGGCGGCTAGGTGACGCAGTGAATACAGCACTGGCCCTGGAGTCAGGAGGACCTGAGTTCTAATTCAGGCTCAGACACCTGACACAAAAAACTAGCTGTATGACCTTGGGCAAGTCACTTAACCCCAACTGCCCTGCCTTCCTCCCGTCCTAAAAAAAGCAAAAAAAAAAAAAGAGAGAAAGAAAAAAGGGGCAGCTCTCTAAAGAGAATGCAGTCCATACACGGGGCACTAACCTACCAATTTGGATTTTTGAAAGACACATACAAAGTGAGTCGGGAGGATAAAGACATTAGGGCGGCACTATCCCATAAGAGCTTCAGTCTGCCGTGCCTTGGAGCTGGTGAGGGAAGACGAGGGAAAAGGATTAAAAGAGAGACAGTCAGTAGCACTAGTCACTGGGGGAAGGAGATGACGGAAAAAGGAGCTGCCCCAGTCTTACTGTTTCTGTTTTCTCTGCAAGGAGAGTGGCCTTTGCACTGGGAAGAGAACAAAAGTGTCCAATACACAGCTGACCCCCAAGATGGACAAGGAGAAAAGCAGAGAACAGCCTGGGTGAACGCCCAACCCAGCACCAGAAAACATCTTCGGGTTCTGAAAGTCCCTGCAGATGTAACCACTGAGCAAATCATGCAGCCACGCGAGATGATCTTTCCAAGACCCTGGAGGATGAGGACAGGCTTCTAGGAAGCACGGAGGCGGGAAGGGTAACAGACAAGCCCGTTTCCCTCAAGAATCAGAACACTCCAGCCCAAATCTAAAAGGGTATCAGCTCAAACAATGACAAATAAAACCAAAGGGAAACACCAGTAGGCTCCTCCGCCCAGTCTAGTGACATACAAGGCAGTTACATGCTCATGGGCCTCAAACCGATGCAATCTCTAGTAGAAGGTCTGACGTGAACAGCAGCTTAGTGCCCACCTTTCAGAAACCCAACAGGAGACAAAGCTGTTCTCAATGGGAGTCTGAGACAGAGACAGAGACAGGACAGAAGCACTTAATCAGCAAGCACATGTGAAATGCCTGCTTGCCAGGCACTGCGCTAGGTGCTGGAAATACAAGGAAAAGGATGAAATAACCCCTACTCAAAGCCGCTCGTGCTGGGGAGGGCAGTAACAGAAGCTCTGTCTAAAACCAGGGCCATTTCTGATACCGCGTGACCAAAGCAAAGGATCAAGAAGACGAGGGGGCCAGACCCGCCCACCAGTCCTCCAAGAAATAAGAAATAGGGCAGGTGTCCAGTAGGAGACGAAGCAAACTCCCAGCTGGTGACTATGTCAGAGACAGGGCAGGATCCAGCATCTGTGTTGAGACCACAGAACGTGGAGGCAGAAGACAGGCAGGAAGGTAAGTGGTACCTGGGTCTCTAGAACCAATCACCTCCTTCCAGAACTGTGGCAGCACAGTCACAGAGGCATTTAGACTGCAGAAGGGAAAAGACCAAGGTCTAGTTATTCCATCACCCATATGTGTGAGAGCAGGCAAAGCCTGGCCCTACCAGGGCGGGGAACCTGCAGCCCTCTAAGTCCTGGAATGTGGCCCTTTGACTCACTGACTTAAATGTGAAGTTTGGATTCAGTCGAAGTGCTGCACTTGAGGACCCAGAGGGCCATATGTGGCCTCAAGGCTGCAGATTCCCCACCCCTGTCCTAGAATAAAGGCCCAATTCAGGAACCAAGGCAGGATATAGGAGTTAATTGAAGAAAACTTCAACTACCAAAAAGGAAAACTGAAAAGCCCAAGAGATAAACAAAGAAGAGAGTAATTCCTTAATAAATACAAGTAGAGTCTTAGAAGAAAGAATATCCTGGCTCCAGGGATTCTGAGAGTGGCTGGACGATGAGAGCGGTGCTGCTGCAGAAGGGCAAATGCCCTCAATCTTATTTTAAAGACCAGAGTCTGCAAGCCAAGAGTTTGGTCTGGTTTTACTCAGCTGAATCAGCTTTCTGTCTCCTCCACTAATCAAGCATTAATCAAGTACGAGGCTCTGAGGTTAACAACCACAAACTACATCTTAACATTCTTCACATTTCTGTCATTCAAACTTACAGGTTACATGAATGTGGACAGTCCTGGCCAGGTTGTTTCCTTCTACAAACCTCACCACAACTATGTGGGATTTCATTTCTGTTCCATTCAGGATTCTTGACTTTACCTAAAACACATCAGATCAAAAAATAAATTGTAGAAATTTAAACTAATACATTCATTTTTAAAATTACAAAGCAATTATGGAAACAACATGAAGCATCAGCATTGCCTTTCATTGATTAAAAAATCTTGCATTTAAAAACATGGATTAATAGATATGCTATAGATCAAATTATAACAGATTAATTAAAATATAGATTAATGTAATTCTAGTCATCAAATAAAGTCCTTTAACCAGCTGAAGATGTATTTATTCACGCAACACCCATCTTTGAATAATGCTTACATTTGATTTTAAAACTTAAAATAGTGTTTAATTTGTATTTTTTTCCCTCCCACATCCTTTTGCTACATGATTCACCACCAGTCTTATTTATCCCAAGATCATAAATCTAGAGCTAGAAATGTCCTCAGAGGCCATACAGCGCACTTCTTCCTCAGAATTTTACAGATAAAGAAACTGAGACCTATGGACTTGACCAAGGCTATACAGGCACTAAGCATCAGAGGAGGGGTCTACATTGAAGTGGTCCGACTCCATAGCCAATGCTCTTTCCACTGCAACATGTTTTCTAAACATAGGAGTAGTGTGGGGACATGGGTCGAAGAAGGAAGACAGTACAAGCTTTCAGGAAATGAAATATGAGTAACGGAGCAGAAAAATAGAATACATGGAAAGGAACTATACCCTCCTTGAAAATCAGATCATTATTTGGGGAGTGAAAAATTAGAAACATCAAAATTTTCTTACACGAAAGTAACACGTCAGATGAACACAGTTTATTTTACAATTTGATTCATCAAATACTTAACAGGCAAATAATGTACTCACTGCCAAGGACATGAAAATTTACACAGTTCTTGCCCTCAAGGTACTCCCAGTCTCATCTGGAATAGCCAACCCTCCTTTTATAACACTGACACCTTAGTTCAGAGCCTAGTGTTTTCTTGACGAGGATTACTACAGGCTCTCTCTGCTCAGGTGCTGTCAGGTAAATCTTCCCTTATAGCATCAAGCTGATATTTATTCCCCTTTTCAAAAGTCTTCAATGGATCCTCACTGTTAATAGAGTAGGGCTTCCTAATTCCAACATGAATTTGTTTTGAAAAGTATTTTTATAACTGTATTTCAATATAATTGGTTTCTTTTGTAATCATATGTATTTTATGCATGCAAAAACAATTCTCAGAAGAGGTTTATGACTTTAACAAACTGTCCAAGGGAATCTATGACACAGAAAAAATTTAAATTTTAAAAAATTTTAAAATTTAAAATTTTTTTAAAAATTTAAAATTAAAAAAAAATTTAAAACCTCTGGTATAAAACTAGAATTGGAGACAGAAGAGACTTGCCTAATCATGCCTATACAACTTAGTAGTAGTAGCAGTAAGTGTGTGTTGAGGTTGTGTGTGATTGTGGGTAAATGATTGTGTGTGATTGTGGGTAAATCATTTCTCCTCTGTAAGCCTCGGTTTCCTCATCTATAAAATGGATACTTAATTCACAGGTTACTGTGAGGATCAAGTATATAAAGTGTTATTATTTCTGTCATAGGCAAATGTAAAATCTTATGACTGGGTTGAAAAATTCAACTTCACAAATCTAAGATAAAGGCTTGGCTAGATAGCAAACTGTGTGGAAAAACATTGGGATTTCAATGGATTGCATAATTCAACAGAGGTCAATATTGCAGACAAAAAGGTAAACGAGATCTTAAGCTGTACTGAAATGTGTAGCACCGAAGTGGGAATGTGAAAGACCCGCCATACTCTGCCCTGATCAGATCATATCTGGAACACTGGGTTTACTTTTGGATCTCATTTTAGGAAGGACACTAAAGAACTGGCATGCATCCAGAGGCAGATGACTAGAATGAACAGCCAAGCAATGATGCTGGATGAGGCTGAGTTGGAGAAAATGAGGATTTTAGCCTGGTAGAAAGTTGGGATAAGTAGAAAGACTTACACAAACTGATGCAAAGTGAAGTGAGCAGAACCAGGGGAACATTGTACACAGTAAAAGCAAATCAACTGTGAATGACTTTGCTATTCTCAGCAATACAGAGATCCAAGACAACTCCAAAGGACTCATGATGAAAAACGCTATCCACCTCCAGAGAGAGAACGGATGGAGTCTGAATGCAGAGTGAAGCATGTTATTTTTCATTTTGTGTGTGTGTGTGCGTGTGTGTGTGTTTTTCCTTTGGGTCTATTATCTTCTTTCACAACATGACTAATATGGTAATGTTTTGCATGATTGAACATGTATAACCTTTATCAAATTGTTGTTTGAGGAGAAGGTGAGAGAGGGAAAGAAATGAATGTTAAAAATTGTCTTTATATGTAGTTGGAGAAAAAAATAATTAAAAAGTTGGGATAAAGCAGAAAACAGATAAAGCAAAGATGATGCCATAAAGAAAAGTGCATCAAGAGAAAGAAGTTCAGAAAAGGATAGAGACAAGCAAAGCAGTGTTGGTATTATTACGTCCCGTTTAACAAATACCTGCCATCTAGCACACGGATAATATGGGGAAGTACTCTTCACAGAAGTGATGGGGGATGCCATGAGAGCCGATGAGATTAAACAATACAGATAAAGAAGAGAAATGAACAGAAAACCTTGGGAAACACCAGTACTGAGTAACAAGAAGAGCTAACAGAGACAAAGGAATAATCAATCAGGCAAGCTGAGAACAAGGCTGAGTAATGGGACTGGGAGTCAAAGGAGAAGTTTTCATGAAGGGGTCTCTAGTATCAAGTGTTACAAAAAGGTCAAGGATAAAACTGGAAAAAAAGGTCAACTGCATTAGCAATTAAGGGAGCTATGAAAAAGCAGTTTCAATAGAATGAACAGAGGAGAAGCCACATTATAAGGAGATGATGGTGATGTAGAAGGGGCAAAATCTAGAAGCTTGGACATAAAACAGTATGGTTCAAAGTGTCAGGAGGTATTTAGGAATGACTGGAAGATGTGTATAGGCAGAAATCAAATAAAAGTGGGAAGAAAGAAAGAGAGAGAGAGAGAGAGAGAGAAAGAGAGAGAGAGAGAGAAAGAAAGAAAGAAAGAAAGAAAGAAAGAAAGAAAGAAAGAAAGAAAGAAAGAAAGAAAGAAAGAATCTGTGTTGGCTTAGGAAAATTCAGGCAAGAGATAAAGAGTCCCAAGGCACTGCTCAGTGGCAAGGTGACTGAGAGGAAGATCCTAAAGCTATCTCCTGAACATATTCTACAAATTAAGGACTTACTTTAATTTGGATTGAAGAACTTCTCTTTTTAAATTTCTAGGAGCCAGAGCTATTAGCTATTCGTAGCTGTGAATTATGGTAGCTAATGAGACTGCTATTACAATAAGATGTCAACACATCCTTGCTTTTAACACATATTAAGTATTACTCTGCTATGCAGCCTAGGTTTCCGAATTTAGTTGCATTTCTATCTGGACAATAACCTGACATGGAACAGATTCAAAATGAATCTTCTTTCTCAAACTTACTCCTCCTCTCCACTTTGCCAGGAGTCACTGGGGCACTCCCATTTCTTTCTTTTAAACTTCCACAGGTTCTGTCCCATCCCCTCCATTCTCCCAAACCTAGCACCAGCTCACGCCAGCCCTTTAACAATCTCCCCGCTTCCCAGCTCACTGGCGCATCCCTGCCAAATTAAACTTAAAACGTCACAGGTCTTAGCATGTCTCTGTGCCGTGTGAAACCTTCAAGTGTTCTTTACTAGTACATTCAGCATAAATTTATTGGGCCTGGGAATCAAGAAGGAGATGACGGGGACATCTACAGCCCATACGTCCAGTTTTATCTCCTACCGTAGTTCTAATTCTTATTGTAAATGTTCCAGTCACATCAAACTTCTTGCTATTCCCCAAGTATGTCTCAAGTTTTCCTACCTCTGTTCACGCCCTCTCTCCTCCATCTCCCAAATTTCAGCATATTCTTCAAAATCCTGGTCAAATGCTGCCTTTTCCACAAAACCTTCCCTGACCATCCCAGGTAAAAAGCGATATTTTATGTCTAGTATGTCTTTAATCACTTACAAACAACTGCAATTCAAGGAAACATAGCATGTCCTATCTCCTGTACAATACTTTAAGTCCCTGGAGAGCCCTGTTTTTATACACCAAGCCCGATGCTTACTACATAGGAGCTGCTCAGTAAACGTCTGTTAAATAAATTCTCAGGAAAGAAGAGAGAAGGTAAGCCAAATAGTAAAGTACCTCAGGTCACTTCATTTGCTTCCAAGTATGTTTATATGTAAAAAGCTACATCAAGATGGTAGCTGAAACCATGGGAGTGAATGAGGTTTTCAAGTGAGAAAAGATGAATCAAATATATATATATATATATACACACACACACACATATACACACACACATATATGTACATGTATACATGTATATATGTATGTATGTATAGGTATCAATATATTTATATGTATATGTATCTATCTACATATGTATCAATATATATACATATGAATAGCCTTATTAGGAGGTCAGGAAGTAGACAAGCAACAAGTGAAGAGAGAAAAGAAGCAGTTGGAAGAGAACCAAAGAGTTCGATACTGCTGAAGAAAAGGAAGGAAGGAGAAGCTATTAAGAGAGAGATTTAGACAGTGTCAAGGGGCAATTAAGAAGTTACTGGTCACCTTTCAGAGGAGTTTTGGTTTCCAACGACTTCCCGGTAAAAGGGGAGAGTGGGTTCTGCAGCATCACAATAGGCATACTCTTTATTCGTTACAAAAGCTAACTACTTATTCTTGGGCAACCTATCACGAATCCTAGGTACTGCTGAAATGGAGAACTATGGCTGCAACCAGAGCGCTTTAATTTCAGGATACAGGTTAGTGCTGTGGGCAGACAAATCTGGTCACCCCTTGGACCTAGGTCAGGACTGTGCCAAAGAGTAGGAATAAAAACTGTATCCAGGAGGCATGGAAGTGGCATGTACTTAATAGCCAGAGCTAATAGCATCGAGGCTAACCCACTGGGACCACTTCCTCATACTTCAGGTACATCTTGATAAGAACCATAAGTATCCCAAAGGCCAAAAAAGTTAAGTCCCTAAGCCTTCTTTGACTGGATAATGTGAAGATATTGTCCTATAGTCTGGGCTATACAACTGGCTTAGGTGTAACTCACTCAAAGGCTTCTATCACATAATCAATACTCACCACAGAAGCAAGTATATGTACTGGGAACTTGTGCTGAAACATTCTGACAAGCTGGACATCGCCAGCCTCTGTGAGCATCTGCCAAGAAAAATATTAAGCAAAATGAAATTCTTTTCTTTCAAAAGCACATTATAAATCACAAAATCCAAGCAGACTAGGAAAAACATTTTCCACATTAAATCTGTCTGGCTCTTTAAGTATTAGTTACACACTATATGATTGTAATGAAGGTTACATGAATCTTTTGAGATATAAAGTAAAAATGCAAATTGAAATTAAAAAGTCACGGTAAAAAAAAATCTTATGCACACCATGGAAGCCTAGGAAGAATGGGGATTGAATAAAGAGCTAGAACAGTCCAATTCTAGGTTGGAGATGTCTAGTTCAAACACCAGCAGCATTTGCTTTATATACAAAAATAAGCAAAGTTTGAGAAAACTCTCTCATAACAAATATTAATTACAATCAAGCATTCTAATAAGACAAAGGAATTCCAAAACCCCAGTAGATAGATCACTTCTTCTGTTGTGCATCTAGAGAGCTCTGACATTACTATCAAGGCCTACGGTTAGATTCACATGTTGCTCACCTGAAGAAACTGAAGAGGATGCTGCTGCTTCTCTGTAGAACAAGGCTTGTGACATTGCTTTAGATGATCAAAAACTGTACACTGTCTATTAGCAGTTTTCCTTTCTCTGAATACACTGGAGAAGCCTAAAAACCTCAGTGCTTCATTTCTGAATGTAGCCATTAATTCACATGTAGTTCTACAGGTTCATCAATCTCCCATAAATCCGACGCTTTCCCTTTCTGTATGGTATCTATCATTTGATTCTGTTTCTCTGAGACTATAAAAGATTCTACTTTGTATCACTTACTGAGAGATTCTTGTTCAGACTAGATTTGATAGGCGGCATACTGATCTGGAGTCTGAAAGACTTAAGTCTAAATTTAACCTCAGACACTAGCTATGTCAGCGGTCCTCAAAACATATTTCCGATGGTCTTAGAAACCAAGACACCGCTCCGCTATCCGTCTCCAGGCAGGTCCGACCACATGCAGATGCACCCACATACGAGTATTAGAGGGTCACACCATTAGGAAGGCTGAGAACCACTGAGCTATGTGATCCTGGCTAAGTCACTTAACCTCTGTTTGCCTCAGTTTTTACAACTGTAAAATGGGGAAAAGACTAACACCTATCTCACAGGATTGAACATTCAAGTGGCACATAATAGCCATTATATAAATGATTATTCCCTCCCCCTTCAGTGGGTCTCTCCTATGTAATTACATGTAATTAATAAAGGAAATATTGCATGCCCTAGTATGACAGAATATTGGCTGCTTCTTTCTTTGATAACAGTATTTCTTGATCTGGTTATAATGAATCCTTTATGAAGAATATCATAATACTTTAAGGATCTGTAATTTCCTTGGTTCATGTACACCTTCCTCCAGTAACTACTGCACCCCCTCTGTAACTCAGCAAAGGGTCTCTGAGAATGCTGTGGCCAAAAGAGACATTATCTTGTAGTCAGCCTGGAAATTAACCTCTCCTAAGTTGGTCCTCAGAAAATGAACAGCCTAGGTCCTTACTTGAAACCTTTTCTGCCCACGAGAACTTACACTCTGCTGATTTAGGCTTTAGAAACCCAGGGTTACCTCCCTACTATAAGGCATTTAAGTAACACTTTAGTCCATGAGAAATAATCTGCCTTTATCTAGTCCTTGTTCACATGAATCACTCTCCATGATGAAAGGACCAAGTAAGTTTATTACCTCTGAACCGACTAGATGTTTATATAAACCATATTTTCCCTTAATACTAGATTCTAAGCTTCCTAAATGTCATACCATGCTTCTCCTATTCAGTACTATAAACCATGGGTGAATTAAGTCTGCCTCTTAGAAGGAATATATATTACAGCCCTGAGCCCAGCTTGTCACTTCAGATGGGGTTTACCAATGAAAAGGTCAGCCCTCTTAGCTCGGAACTAAGAGAGGGTGAAGAGTGACACAGGACAATTTATATGCATACACATATATATGTATGTGTGTATATGTGCATATACATGCGTGTACGTATGTGTGTCGATGGACAGAAAGTTCTTATATTTCATTTCATGCAGTGACACAAGGGAAATTTCAAAGTACTGCTTTTTCTCCTATGTCTCACATTTACAAACACATCACAAAATCTAATATTCATATTCAGAAAAAAAAAAAGGATCTCCACCCCTCAGTAGTTAAGACTGTATGGCAAACATCTTTCTTAAATCTTTTTACTGATAGTGTTAGTTAGTTCCTACTGAATGACAGGAATAAACCCCAAAAAACCATTTTTATGAGACTGATAAGAAGCAATAGTCTAAGCAAATATATTTTCTTACTGTTTTAACTGCTGTCCTGAAAGTATGGAAAATGAATCTTCTTTTAAGGGCCTTTTAAAATTAAAAAGTCAGGTTCTATAATGAGCATCTACTACAGGGACAATTTACTTCTGTATAATTGAAAATCGACTATTTTTTCTTCTAAGAATAATTAAACTTAGTTTCCAAAAGATGTGATCAATGTCACAAAGCCATTTTAAAATCTGGTTGAGTATAACTGGAAATTTTGTAAAAGAAAATAGATTCTGAAACCAGGTTTATGAGTCTGAACCACCACTTAAAATGTAAGCCTTTCTATTGCATTTAAAATTAAGCTAGTGCTACCTAGAACTGGAAATGTGTTTGGAGGAGTGTTTCTTAATTCTTTAATAATGGATACAAAGTACTTCTGACTGGAAGATATTTGCGCATGTTTCACGCTGCTGAAATGGGCTTTTAACTACAAGGATTTCAGCTCTCTTGTTATAGCCATTTGGAGAAAGCAGATGCAGAAAAATGACCCTATCCAAGATGGAAACGGGAAGGCTAGCCCTTTAATCCCAGTAGCCTAAACAACTCAACCATCTCGGCTGCTACCTGAGACAGGAAAAACAATGGCAGCTAAGAAAGTTCAAAGAGCTTTTGCTGCCAGACTAAAATTGTAGTAGCTCGTACCAGGTCTCAGAAGGAATATAACTTCAAAAGAAAGATTCAGAGTGTATTACAAAGAATTATCCAATCAGCTCTGGAAGCAGGATGGAGATTATATCAAGGTGGGATTTTACAACTGTGGATCCATCAGAGAGGTACCAGATAGTACCTCGCTAGACACTAATTCCCTTCAATCTTTCTCTATTAGTCTCATCTTGTAATAAAGCACTCTGTAATGTTATTATGTTTAACCATCTTAATCAATATTTATAACAGCATTTTGGTCTGACTTAACCTTAACATTTCACATGACATAGCAGACGGAGGACTACTTTTACTTTTACTTTACTTACTATACTACTAATACTTTTAATTGCAAGCAACATACCTAAGAGTAGAAAATAGAGGGGTTTGAATTTCAGACTTGAAACCATAAACCAAGTGGTGAAATCAATGTCACGGCAGAAAACATACAGACCTTCTGCTTGTGAAGCTGGTGATCTTGCCCATTTCTTAATGCAGTTCAAATGAAATACATGGTAACAGCTCTGACAACTCCAAACTGGTGCCATCAACCGAACTACTTCACAACATACCATACATTCGTATTTCTCTGTGGTTAACTGTTCTATTAAAGACCCTTAAAAAAACAACACATGTATAGGGATCAAGTTATTACATGTATTCTAGTTTCATCCATTACATACAATTTAACCTGAAGGTATTAACAGATACCTTTAAGGTATTTTGAAAAGGAAACGATCCCAAATTTGGGGCCAGGAATACAAAGCCAAGAAATATTCTGAGGGGGAGCTTTTAGAAAAGGGATACTCGCAGGTGCATATTTTCATGGATAAATGAACATTGCCTGGAGGTTCCCTAGTAACCAACCACTTTTTTTATATTTAGTGGCAAGGCTCAAGTTATAACTGCATGACTCCTGCAGCATAAGAACATCTACTGTAATGCTTTACTATGGGGATTCCTCATCCTCACCTCAAGAGATTAGCAGGTTCTAAAGCTACTCTAAAATCACAGGTCCTGTAAAGGAGTTGGCTCAGTAGATTTCAAGAGGCCCACCAGCCAGACTGCTTCCAGATATCTGAAGCCTCTCTAAAAGGCTAATAAAGATTTGGCTCTTGAGCAGGGGAATTTCATCTTTGCGTTTGTATTCCCAGCACCTATCACTGTGCTTTACACACAGCAAGAGCCTTCTGTTTACTGAAGAGATCTTAGCAGTCACAGTGGCCAAGGCTAAAATTTGTCAGTTATATAGCTGACAATAAAATTTAGAAAACTGGAGGCTTTGGGTTACATTGAATGAGAACCATCACTATCAGGACCGATCACGAGTGAGGATTCACTGACCACCTGCAATCTCTAATCCTTCAAACTCAGGGCCAGTCATACCCTGGAAAGCTTCTCACCCATTCTAATTACAGGGAGGAGAGTATAAAGGCCAGTCAGAAGTTACAAAGAAGCCAATTTAGGCTCAATTTAGGGCTGTGCCAAGGAGAATGAGTTGCCTCTGGATACAATAAGGTTCTTCGCCAACAAAGGCCAACGAACTACTTCTCACACTGGAAGGACCCTCTCTTCCGTGATACCTCACCCTCTGACTGGCTTGTTTCTCCCATAACCTCCATTTTAAGGAGGCTCAAGTCAAACACATCTTCATTCCTCTCCAGACTACTGCAAGACCTTCTCTACTATATCACAGAAATCTCTTCCCCGGGGGAAACTCACTCCGTCCTTGGACTAGATGGTGCTTCTCATTCTGGAGGCACCCTACCTCCGACCTTCAGTCTCACCCCCTAACTGGCTGGTGCCTTCTAGAACCTCCACGTTAAGGAGGAGGTGCTAGCCAAACATGTGCTGCACTACTGACTCCTCTCCAGAGGGCTTTCCCTTCTCCTTCCCTTCAGATCTTTCTCTTATCAGTTATCTTGCCCCCTTAGTATGGACATTTCATTGGAGGCCAGGACTGTGGGTTCTATTTCTACTTGTACTTCCAGCTCTTAGCACAGAGGCAGCCCCTGTACTAAGTGCTTAACAAACGCTTGTGGACTTGACTGATAAGATCACTGGCCAGAAAGACCACATGAGGAATTTCTCTTTAGCCGACTACGGGACAAGAGGACCTCTGAGGGCTCTTTCACTACTCAGAGATGTTGGGTCTCTGCCACTTGGGAGTCATGTGACCTTGTGTAAAGAACTCTCTCTGAGCCTCAGTTTCCTTGCCTACGAGACTAATAATAACAATCTCATTACTTCCCTTGCTAGATTATCATAAAGATCAAATAAGTCTAATGAGCTCACCAGTGTTTTATAAAGCTTAAAGCACCGTGCAAACAGAAGGCACGACGACTCATCCTTTCCTCCCCTCCTCAGTGCCCTCGTGACCTCTCCACGACGGCCTCATCCGCCTGCCCTGTCCCTCTATGTCCGTGACCGCCCTAACCGAGGTCTGCTGAGTCTACAAGGACCACACGGCCGAACGTTTACGTTCACCTTTTGTTTGGCTGGGGGCTGAGGGGGAGATTAAACAGAATTTACCTGTATGCGTTTCTTTATTTTTTGGCACATCACTCTGCTTGTTCCAAACATGCTGAGAGGCAGCTTTAGAGTCTTTATGGAGTCGTCTCCCAGAGCATTTCTCCATTTCAAACCTTTTATGAGATTTGCTCGTAGTCGCCAAGTTCCGATCATCACCAGGAGATTTTTTAGGTCTTTCATTAAATTTGTCTTTTGCAATATAGGAAAGAGAATTTCTAAGTCTTGTGTTTTTATTCTTCTGACCCTCATGCGTTTTCTGAATCTCTCTATCTGGCTGTGGCTTATTCCACACAGTCTCCCAGGGATAATTTCTATTTATGTATCTTTTATGTTCATTGTTTCTAGATACATCAAAGGCCATTTTTTCTGTGAGTGCTTCTGAAGAGTCAGCTTGGACAGCACCTACAGGTCTCATGTTCTCAGACACCCTATCTTTCTGTTTAGGTGTCACTCTGTTAGTCCCTTCATACCTGGGCTTCCCCCCCTTCACTTTTGGGCCCCGTCCTGAAACAGAGGTCATATAAGCCATTTTCTTTGGCTTTGCACCTTTGTGGTCCATACTAGCTACTTCTTTCTCACTCTCCGAAGAGTATACGTTGCTGGGTTCACTAGAGTTTGCTTCACATTCTGACCCTGCTGCTATTTCTGAGACATCTAGTCCTGTTCCTTGGTCAGAAGGAGCCTGGATTGCCTGGCCTCTGTTATAACTCCTGTCACTTCTCCATTTATGCCACTGCTGGTTCTGAAAGCCATGGTTCTTTGGCGTTTTACTAGAAGTCTGGAAAGAACTTTGCTTGCCCTTATATCTGCTTCCTTGATTATTATAACTGTGTTGATTTGGTGAATCTTCATGGTAAGGATCTTGACTAGAAAGCTGACAAAAAGGTGGTGAATTATTACTTCTATTGTGAATCCTACTAGATTCCAGTCTTCTTTGAATTCTGCAATTTAGATCAGGATTTTGTCTTTCATGTGGAATGAAATCAGCTGTGTCTGTACTGACACTTAAAGTACCTATTAGATGAAAAATTGACATGTCAGTCACTAAATTAGTTACCAGTGAAGATCCAGGAGAATCTGAGCCAGGCCATACTGGTCTGAATATAGGCCATACCCCTAAAATGAGATGTCTCTGAAAGGAAAAAATATATACATATATGTATAAACTGAAAAATAATTACACAAAATTACTGTACGATTCTTCCCACCAAAAAGTTTATGCTTTTGCAACACAAAAATGTAGGGCATTAGAATGAATTAAGGGAAATCTAGGAAAGTAGGAAATTTTAGAATAACAAACCCATTGTTTTTTTGGGCTTGGGGAAGGTTAGGGAGCAGATTAACAACAAACTTCCACTTTCCTCACTACCTTCTTCTCTCACTTAGTTCCTAGGCAGCTCCTCACAGGGTTGTTAAATCTGCAAAAACACCTTACTGATGCTGACAGGATTCACCAGCTCAGTCTCTTTTTTTGCTGCCTTTCCCCTCCATGACATGACGACCTGTCTCTGGGGGGCTGGGTCTGCATTTACAAGGAACAGCCCTCTAGTCACCTATTTAAAAGTGAGCTGGGAACACAAGCTCAAAGACAAAGTGTACCTTTTTTCCAGATGAAGATTCCTGGGAATACCCTCTCAGCTACGACCTTTCTCCAGCCTGTGGAGAGGGTGGAGCGTAGCGTAGAGAAAGATGGTAAAGTTGATGGGCAAACACTAGGGATTTGGGCAGAGATGGCAGGTAGTAAAGGCATCAATCTGAGAGCACGTGGAAGGGATCTGCCTCACTCCCTTGGCAACAAGAGCAGCAGGTCACTGGCAAGGATTAAGATCCGTCTACTGAATTTAAGAGCATGATAACAGGCTGTACTTGAATTTTACACCAGTCATATTTTGGGTGCAGACTTTCTATGTGAACTAATAGGGTAGCTGTTTTCTTAGGTCCCAATAAGTGCATGCATACGTATTTACTATATTCCATATCTCTCAAAAATTGCCATAATGTTCTCTGAACCTCCACCTTGATGGCAACTTCTCTATTGGGAAACAACCTTCATGACTCTTTGACAAACCAGAAACTGGACTACTTAATCCTACTCCCTTTCCTGTTACCAAAAGTCTCCAGTGGCTCCCTAATGCCTTTCAAGCTCAAACACCTCTGCCCGGCACTTAACACCTCCACCTTCCCAGCTGAAGCTTGTATTACTCTGCTCTACACACTCGATACTGGTCGAACCTCCAGCATGCAAAGTGTCTGCATGTTTCCGAGCCTAAAGCACAGACTGTTTCTATGGCTGGAATGTCTAACACCTTTGCTTGCTACACTCTCACGTGTGCTTTAAAGCCCACCTCGGCCAAGAAGCCATTTTGTGGTCCCTCGGGCCTCACAGGACACCACAAGCCTTGCCTGCCAACCTCTGTGTGCACCTATCACATAACAGTGCCTCAGTGCTTTCTGTTCCTAGCTCATCCCAATCTTCTTTGATCTACATTTTTTCTCTCTCCCAGTGCCGAATGCTGGTGGATCAAGAAAATGCCAGGAACGTGAAATACCTAGATTTCAAGATGGCATTAAGCAAAGTCTCCTCATGAAGAAGATGGAGAAAAAAAACTGGATGATAATACAGTGAGATCATTTTGAACTGGCTGGCCCACTAGCTCCAAGACTGTTAATTTGTTGATGTCTATGGGGAGAGAGGTCTCTAATTGAATACCAGAGGCATGTCCTTGGTCCTATTTTGCTCAACTGATGGAGGCTACTTGTTGTCTCTAGTATAAAATACAAATTCTTCAGTCTAGAAGTTAAAGTTATCCACCATTTGGCTCTGGGCTACCTTTCCCAATTTACTTCCTGTAAATCCCCTTTATCCAGACTACAATCCCATCAAACTGAATTACCAGCTATTTCTTGAATTTAGGATTCAGTTTCCTATAACTCTGCCTTTGCATAAGAATATTTCCTCACCTTGGAATGCACTCCTTCCTCACCTCCATCTCTGGGAATTGTTACTTTACTTTCCACTTAGTTGTCAGTCCTCTCTCCCTAAGACAGGTTATATAAGTGTAGGTAAGTACCTGCTGGACTCCAAGTCAGGAAGACCTGCTCCGATCTCATCTCAGGCATTTACTACCTTGAGAGCCTGGGCAAGACACTTAACCTCCCTGTGGCTCAGCTTCCCCAAGGGAAAATTAGAGGGTTGGACTCAATGACCACCTCTAAACCAAAACCCAATGACCTCTCCTCAAATTACCTTGTAATTATTTCTCTGTGTGCATGGCATGTCTTCCAGCAGAATGCAAGTTCCTTGATGGCAGTAAACGTTTAATAAACATTACTGATTTGAATAAAGACATACAAGACATCTGACTAAAGATGTATACAGGTAACATGAAGCTGAAATAGATGGCATTCTATAATTAGGCTCCCAAAAGATCCTGACAGGTCAGAATAGCAAACTGAAGCAAATACGATCATTTAATAGGGACAATATGCATCTAAGTTTAAAAAATCATAGCACAAGATGGGGAAAATATATCTAGAAAGCAGTTCACTTTAATTAAAGAAATCTAGGGGTTTATTATACTACCAGATCAATGAATCAGCAGCCAGAAAACCTATTAAGATCCTGGGCAGCATTATGAGAGACCCAGTAACCAAAACAAGAAAAGCAGTGGTCCTGCTGCACTGTACCCTCAAACTGGCTGTGCCAGGAGTCCTGTGCTCAATTCTGGGCACCGCAATTGAGAAGAGACACCGACAAATGGAGCACAAGCAAAAAAAAAAGGTACTGTGAGAACGAGAAACTCAGAATGTTATGCAAGGAACAGCTGGATGATTTAGCCTGAAGGAGACGGCTTGACAGGGGACATGAAAGCTATTTTCATATATCTCAAGGATTGTCAGGGAGAAAGATATCAAACTCCTTCTGCTGGGCTCCAGACAAAAGCTAACAGCAGCTAAGCTAATGAAAGTTACTATGAGGAAGTGGATTTTTACTCAGTATTTGGGAAAAGTTTCCTAATAATTAGAATTGCTCCAAAATGGAATGGGCTGAATTGAGAGATGGTGACAGATTTGACAAAGGTAGAATTCCAGGAGCTGCGAGAATAAGGCAGCTAGTTTGACAAACGTGGGGCGCAGCCAAAAGAGTAGTAAAGACGTGCGGTTTAGCCTGAGGGAGGCTTAGAGACAGAAATGGGTTACAAGACCCGCTTCCCTCTTGAGTCAAAGGGTCTTGAACAGAGTAACCTGATTAGTGCAAGTCGGGACAGTATGTAGAAAGGAAAAGTCTGTAAAATGAGTTAATCCAGGAAAGAAAAGGCTTAGAACAAAACAACAACAACGCGTCATAGGAGAGTAAGTTAATAGTCTGCCTCAAAGCACAGGTCCCAGAGAGCCTTTTAAAAAGAGAGGTGAGGAAAAGAATACACCCACCAGGATCCAATTCAGTGAAATATTTCTGAAGCCCTAGCAAAGCAAACAAACACAGAGGTGCTATGAAATTTGCTTTCAAAGCGCTTATAATCTAATGGGGATGAGGACAGGGGCAGATAGAGATATACAGAAAATCTCGAAACATGGGCGAAAAGTGCAAAGATCTGGGCAGGTTATTACCAGAAAGCTGAAGAGAGAGAGAGAGAGAGAGAGAGAGATCAGATGGGGAAGGTGCCTGAATAGGGGAGCGATGGGAGGGAATTCACAGATTCAGTTCAACAAACATTAAGCACCCAGGTGAAAGGGACTGGTCACATACCGAGGACACGAGGGAGGGGAAGAAAGCTCGCAAGCAGCTTGCACCCCGATGGGGATAAAACGGGGAGTATCCATCCCAGGCACAGGGGCACTGTGAAATCTCTCAGAGGTTTAAAAGGCACGTAGATACCACGTGCACGTTTCATTTCACAGGCCCTCCATGATGTTACTACCTACATATCTTCCTGTTCCCCCGGCCAGGGAGACATCGGCTGAGAGCCTGACCCGGGGGGCAGGCACTGGGGTCGGAGTTACTAGGACGAGTGAGGCCGCCCCTGCGCCCCGGCAATATCGCTAAATAAAACAAAGCCCTACTGCTCTAAAAGGCTTCAGAGACAGGGACAACCGCCTTCTTGGGGAATGAGAGAAGAAGCAAATCTGAGCGGGCTTGATGGAGGAGGCTGCACGAAGAGCTGGGAGGGGGAGAGGGCCGGGAACTGCAGGCGGAGAACGACGGGAGTGAAAAGCAAAGCCCCCCCTCCCCCCCGCCCCAGCCGCCCTCCCCGCGGGCCCCTCACAGCCTCCGTTCCCTGCCCCCACCCTGCCCGGGGCCAGGTCGAGCCGCCCCCAGGGCCTTCGCCAGCCCCTCTCGCGACATTAACTGCCGGACCCCCCACGAGGGAGCGAGAAATTCGGTCAGGCTCAATGACCCGACTTCCGCTCTCGGGAGAGAGGCAGAAACAGGGCGGCCCCGGGCTCTCAAGGCCAGCCTGGGGAAGGGGGAGGGCTGAACAGGAGAACGGGAAAAGAGAAGCCCGGGATCGGGCCAGAACTTTACCTGAAACAGGCGGCGCCTCCGCCATGCTCTCCAGCGAGCCGACACGACGACGCGCAGCCAGGCCGTCTCCTGTCACGTGGCTCCAGGCTTCCGGGGCGGGGCGGGTCCAGGAACGGAAAGGAGGCGGGGTGGGGCTACCGACCAATGGGGACGAAGCATGGGGTGACATCACACCTCTGACGGCCCTCGTCTGCTCTCTGGTTCCATTGAGAGATCTGGGAAAAGGAACTTGGTCTGCGGTGCCCAGGCTCGGCACTGAGCGGAATGCCTCTGCCTTTGGGGGGCTGACCCACTGCCCAGCTGACGGATCCCCGAGTTGGACTGGACCAAAGAAACTGTCTCTCCACCCAGTTCCCCCGGTCATGCCCCAAGCACTTATTAAGCGCCTGCTGTGTGAAAGGCGCTGGTGATGGCCAGACCAAAACGAAACCTTTCTGGCTCTTAAAGTAGTTACATTGTATTCGGGTGAGATAATGTATCTACGTAGAAGTGTATACAAAGTAAATCAATGGTAATTTGCGGAACAGGACGAGGGAGGCATCACCAAAGGACCCCTATAGAAGGCCAAGTCCATAAGAATTTACTAAGCGCCCACGATTTGCCAGGCGTTATGCTTTAAAGCGTTAGGGACGCAAAGAAAAGAAGAAAAAAAAACCAGCCCCTGCCCTCAAGGAGCTCACAGTCTACTGGAGAGTCCACATGCCAGCACCTAGGTACAAAAAAGATAAGAGTCTAAACTGAAAATCATCTCGAAAGAAAGGCACTAAGATTAAGGAGAACTTCGAAAGGTCTCTTAGAAGGTGAGACTTGAGCTGACACTTGAAAGAAATCAGGAAGATGAGGTCCCGTTTGATCTGCGCTTTGAAAGAAACTAGAGACTATAAACGGTGAAGGGGAGGACAGAGTTCGTGGGGGAACCGGGGGGAGCTTGTGCAAGGGCAAGGAGGCAGGAGATAGAACGTCATGTGTGAGGAACAGTTTGGCCAGGCCAGAGAGTGCACGACTTGAAGTGAGGTTAAACCTACGAAGGTAGGTCAGAGATAGGTTGTGACGCACTGTAAATGCCAAATAGGACTTTGTATTTAACTCTATACGCTCTGGCGTTTCTTGTGTAGGAGAATTGTTCTACACAGGGTCAGACCTGTGCTTTAGGAATAGCACTTTGGCAGCTGTGTGGATAGTATGGTGTTATATAAAATGCATCAACCTTGGAGTCAGGATCATAGATCTAGATCTGGAGGACATACATCTTAAAGGTCAATGAGAACAATTCTTCATTGTACAGTTGAAGAATCGCAGGTTCAGAGAGGTTAAGTTGCTTGCTCAGACGCATAACTTGATAACTTGTCCCAAGTCCAGCCTTGTTCAGCATGCCACAACGCCTCTCGAAAGTCGGAAGCCCAGAGAGTTTACTTTGGCCCTGTAATCTGCTGACCATTTGCTTTCAGAGTGTGTTGCCTTCTTTCTAACATGGGAACAGTAATACTGTACTACCCACCTCTCAAGATGTGAAGCCAGCTGCTTGAGAGCTCCCATAGAACAGAAAACGAATCTCGTTGTTGTATCTAATACTCCTGATGGATTGCAGGCTGCTTTTAGAACAGGAACTATACCATTTTTCATCTTCTTAGCTCCAGCAGTTTACCCCAGTGCCTTGAATTTCGTAGGTGCTTAGTGTTTGTTAAATTAAATACCGGGACCAATTAAAGAACAATTAAGTACCAAATTTTAGAATACTTATGCAGACTCTGTACCCTGGCACTTCTTGGGTCCTTTTTGCCCCATTGATGTGACACTTTGTTCTAACATGAATGATGTCTCCCACTCTCCCAGTGAATCATCTTATCAAGGTAAATATCCCCTCCAGTAATGCATATAATGGCCCACCCAAGTCTACTCATCTCATGCAACATGTGTTTATGCCTTACTGTAAGTTTACCACAGCAGATCTACCCAACATACCCTGGCCTTGATTAAGTTCTGCTTGTATCTTGAGGATAGCAATGGAAAACACAAGTTACCCATGCTTTTATCCTTCCCTTTTGCCACATGTCCAAGCATACCTTCTTTCATTTCTCTGCTGGCATCTTTCATGTCGCTTTTGCATCATTCTCTTTATAATTATTATATGCCCATGATATACCTCTCAACTGCCCTTTGAGTGATCCTCAACTTCAGTTCTTCAGATACTATACTGCTTCATGACCCAGAGCCATACAACACCAAGAAGAGTGGTGATATTTGATCGTGGATATTACCAAACTTGAGATAAAAATACTTAAAGCCATCACACCAAATGTCATGTTCAGTTGTATAATGTATACTATTATAAAAAACCTTTACAACAGCTGGGACCAACAGCCCTAAGTCCACACAGACTTCTCTCAACTAGGCTTGGACATACTTTGTTCCTAAAGTAATGATGTTACAAGAGGAAAACAGAAAAATGAAATGATGATTTGGATAAAGGCTTGAATGAATACAGTATGAGTGGCAAAATGTTTCTACTTAGTTCTCCACAGCCTACAAGATATAAATTCCTAAATGTTAGGGCTAATGAAGCTTTCCCCCCATTAATAATGTCTCCTTGATAAGGCATAAATTCTTGGCCTTATTCTAGGCACTTGTTGCCCCATTGACAATATCCTGATGATTTTCAACGATTTCTGTTTGTATAGATTTCTATTTTACTTTGAGTTTTATTGATGCCTTGTTGATTTTACAGTCATCCCTGACTATCTCTTAGCCTCTCTCGCCCTTCCATTTTTTTTTTTATAACAAAGGGAAAAAAAGTCAAGTAAAACTGACTGACACATTCAGCTATGACCATGTATGTCAGAGGTGTCAAACACTGCAACCCGCGACACTCCCATGTGCTGTCCAAATGGAATTAAAATGTAATTGGGAATCATCGAACAAAATAAATAAAAATACAATTGAACAAAATAATATTATGTTTTAAAACTAAGAGAACATGTAGCCTGCCAGAATCCTTGTGTGTGGATTAGAGCTTCTTGTTGCTATTTGCTTAGCACTACTGATACATGTAATGTTCCATACTCTGAGAGCTTTGTACCTCTAGCACAAAGAAGTCACTCTGTTTCCTTGAGGATCAAGAAAAAGACCCCAAAATGGGTCATTACCGTTATATAGCATTCAGTGGCATTCTAGCGTTCCTTTCACTTACATTCTTATAGTTCTGCTCACTTCATGCTATCCTTCGACTGCTGATTTATATTGCCATTTATGCCGTCGAAACTGTCCTGGATAAGTGGGCGCAGACCCTCCTCTGGGGAATGAATGGCTGAACAAATTATGGCATATAAACCTAATGGGACACAATTGTGCTATAAGAAATAAGAGAAGAAAAAGAAATTGAAGGGATTAGATTAGGCAAAGAGGAGATTAAGCTATCACTCTTTGCAGATGATGTGATGATATACTTAGAGAATCCTAGAGAATCAAGTGAAAAACTTCTTGAGGGGCAACTAGGTGGTTCAATGAATAGAGCACTGGCCCTGGAGTCAGGAGGACATGAGTTCAAATCTGCTTCAGACACTTGACATACTTTCTAGCTGTGTGACCTTGGGTAAGTCACTTAATCCCAATTGCCTGCCTTCCTCCTTTCAAAAATAAAAATTTTTTTTAAAAAACTATTTGAGATAATAAACAAATTTAGCAATGTTGCAGGATATAAAATAAAATACATAAATCCTCAGCATTCGTATATAAATATACATATACATATATACATATATATATACATATATATCTCCAACAAAGCCCAACAGCAAGAAATAGAAAGAGAAATCCCATTTATTGTAGACATTATAAAATATTTGGGAGTCTACCTACCAAAACAAACCCAGGAACTATGTAAACACAATTACAAAACATTTTTCACACAAAGTCAAAACTAAATAATTGGAAGAACATCAGTTGCTTGTGGTTAGGTCAAACTAATATAATAAAAATGACAATTTTACCTAAATTAATTGACTTATTTAGTGCCATATCAATCAAGCTACCAAAAAATTGTTTTATAGAGCTAGAAAAAATAGTGACAAAATTCATCTGGAAGAGCAAAAGGTCCAGAATATTAAGGGAATTAATGAAAAGAAATGCTAGGGAAGGTGGCCTAGCCGTACCAGATTTTAAACTGTATTGTAAAGCAGCAGTCATCAAAGCTACTTGATACTGGCTGAGGAATAGAGTAGTGTGGCCATGGAATAGATTAGCTACATGAGTCACAGTAGTCAATGGCCATAGTAATCTACTGTTTGGTAAACCCAAAGACTCCAGCCTTTGGGATAAGAACCCATTATTTGACAAAAACTTCTGGGAAAACTGGAAAATAGTATGGCAGAAACTGGGCATCAACCAATGTCTAACATTGTACATCAAAATAAAGTCTAAATGAGTTCATGATCTATATAAAGGCTGATACTATAAGCAATCTGGGCGAGTAAGGAATAGTTTACCTGTCAGATTTATGGAGAAGGGAAGAATTTAGGACCAAATAAGAGATGGAGAACATTGTGAAATGCAAAATGGATAATTTTGGTTACATTAAATTGAAAAGTTTTTGTACAAACAAAGCCAATGTAAGCAAGTGGAAATTTAGGAAAGAATTTTTGCAAGTGTGTCTGATAAAGGCCTCATTTCTAAAAATATACAGAGAACTGAGTCAAATATATAACAACACAAATCATTCCCCAACTGAAAAATGGTCAAAGGATATCAACAGGCAGTTTTCACAGGAAGAAATTAAAGATGTAATCATATGAAAAATTTCTCTAAGTTGCTATTGATTAGAGAAATACAAATCAGAACAACTCTGAGGTACCACATCTTACTGGTCAGATGGGCTAACATGACAAAACAGGAAAATGAGAAATGCTGGAGAAGATGTGGGAAAATTGGAACACTAATGCATTGTTGGTAGAGTTGTTAACTGATAGAACCATTTTGGAGAGCAATTTGGAACTATGCCCAAAGGGCTATAAAAATGTGCATACCCTTTGACCCAGCAATACCTCTTCTAGGACTATGTTTCAAAAAGATAATACAAGTGGGAAAAGGACCCATGTGTACAAAAATATTTATAACAGCTGGCAAAGAATTGGAAATCAAGGGGATGTCCATCAAATGGGGAAGGGCTAAACAAGTTGTGGTATATGAATGTAATGGAACACTATTGTGCAGAGGGACTTCATAATAACCTGGAGAGACATATTTAAACTGATGCTGAGTGAGAGGAGCAGAAGCAGGAGAACATTTTACACAATTACAGACACATCGTATCTGTGATAACTAACTTTGATAGACTAGGCTCCCCTCAGCAATGCAAGGCTGTAAGATAACTCCAAAGGACTCATGATGAAAAGGGCTGTCCACATCCAGAGAAAAAATTATGGAATCTGGATGCAGATTGAAGCAAACTCCTTACTCTCTCTCTCTCTTTTGTTTTATTTTGTTCCTTCTTTCTTGTTCACTCCATTGGTTATAATCCTTTACAACTTGACTAATGTTTAATGCAAAAGTGTTTGTAGAGCCTATATTGGATTGTATGCCATCATAAAGGGTGAGAGGGAAGGAGATGGAGGGGGAGAAAATTTGTAACTCAAAAGTTTGTGGAAGTGAATGTTGTAAACTAAAAGTAAATAAATTAATTTTTAAAAAAAGGAAAAAGGAAAGGAGTTATTTCAGATAAACCTGGAAAAACTATGAACTGCTGCAGAGTGAAGTGAGCAGAACCAGGAGAATAAATTATGCAGTAACAACATTATAGAGAAAAACAACTTTGAAAGTCTTACAAACTCTGATCAGCACAATGACCAACCATCATTTGGGAGCAACCATTTTTTAAAATGTCTGGTAGATAAAAACTACTTCATAAGTCAGGAGGCAGTGCTGTGTTTCCTACAGAGAAGAACCAAGTCCATGATGACTGAAATGAGAACCAATACATCAATTTGAGACAAGCTCAGGCCAACAGTCACGTACCTTTCCGTGAAGTAGGGCAAGGGCCCCATTTAGGGTGTGGTGGCTGACCTTCTCTGCTAAGAAAATGAGTTCAGCCACAATATCTGCTTCTGTCACCTGCTGCTATTGGGAGGATGCCCACTTTGCCAGTGCTTCTCAGGAGTCTTATTCATAGGAAGTAGCATCCTGGATTAAACTGGGTTTCCAGTTTTTGGTATTATAGCATCAGCAGAGGTCAATATTACCTTCTATTGGAAACCAATTATTGGTGGACTTGCTGAAGGAACAGGCTTTGTTTGTATGGTCTGGAGCTTGATCCGCAATCGTCACCTTCAGGTGACATGTAATGTACATCAGACCCTGGGTATCAACAAAAAATGGAACATACTGACTGTTATCTAGAGAGTATCTGGCTTAAGGTTAGGGGCATAGTAGAGGCTTATGAGGCATAATAGACTCCATCTACTAAGTTCCCATGGTAGTTCATTATGGATTTCAGAGTTCTTGTTTGAGGTCAACGTGGCCAACAAAAAGCCTCAGGGTCACATGACTGCCTGTGTGTGTTTCAGCCTGGAAATGGGCTACATCACACAGAGGGAATCTAGATGAGGTTCGTTCAGTACATAAGTAGTCATTTATCAGGTGGAGTGAGAAGCCAAGTTTGGTTTTTTTGTTGTTGTTTTCAGAAACTTTGGTATACTTGAAGGGTGCCCACAATAAGTTGATTAGCTCCACTAACATATTGTGTCCCCTGGGATAGTAACACTCAATGAGAATTTTTCTGAGTAGTCCTTAGGATTGCAAGGTTTCTACCTGGACTTGGTCTGTAGAACAGGTTTATGCAGAATATCAACCAGTCTGGAGATACCTGCACAAGACTGCCACAATCACAGAGGCCAAACTCAAAGGTGATCTCTTTGGCACCTTCCTGCAAAGCTATAGGCTTCCTGCCAAATGGGCTCAGACTCAAGTCTGTTGCTCTGACTAACTTCTGGTGCCAAACATGCCCTTCCAAACTCTAATCATCATCTAGGACTCCAGCAACTGTAGCAGCAGACGGTGGGGAAAATGGGAAGCCTGACAAGAAGTCACTATAGGAGCAGAAGAAGAAAAGAGAGAAGGTTAGAAGTGATGAACCCAAGATACAGAATAAGACATATATTTTCACATACGACCAATGAAGGAATTTTTATTTTTTTCTTGACTGCCCATGTTTGCTACAAGGCCTTTGATTTCTCCACCTTTTTTCCCCCAAAGGAGAAAATGGTGAGAGGAATGGGAGGATAGGGAAAGGTAGCCATTCATCATTCTCTGGGCTTAACTTCTATACCCTCTCCTAGGACCTCCTTCTCCAAAACACATACATACACATTTCAGCCCCCTTTTTATGTGTTGTCTTCCCCCACTAAAATGTGAATTTCTTGAGGGCAGTGATTATCTTTCTTTTTGTTCACATTTGTATCTCTACTGCTAGCACAGGGCATGACAATAAATGCTTGTGGACTGACTAAATGATCCCTTATACTAAGTAAGCTGTTTAATCTTCTCTCAATTCTTTCCTCAATAACTATCATTTCATCTCCCATTCTTTACTGTAGAACTCTCATTTCATTTATATTATAATTTTAAAACTCTTGCTTCATTTCTTCTAGGACTTTCAGTAGAACTTAACCTGATTTTCTGAGATTTTCTTTGAGATTTTGCTCCCAGATCAACTGTTCTTAATGTTCTTAACCTCAAAGGATCCATGGATAGATTTGGGCAGGATGGAGGGCGGGGTGGGAATCTGTAAACTTCAGTGAGAAAATAATTATATCTTTGTTTTAATATAATTCATTTTCTTTGTAATCTTATGTATTTTATTCAATCCATTTAAAAACATTCTGAGGAATTCCTAGGCTTTACAGGATTTCTTTGCAACCAAGACGAGACAAAGAATTTACATCTTTTTCAAGGCAATATCATTAGTAATAAAACAAAGGGCCAAATGTATAAAGCAAGAAGAACTCAGGATGATGCCCAGGCACATATTCTTCATTTAGAGAAATGAGATAGAAAACAAGAAAAGGGAAAAATTAAGGAGACTGAATTAAAGAGCACCTCCTGAAAGAGAAACAGGTCCAGAAAAAAGGACAGGGAGAGGACAAAGAGACTAGATAATAGCATGGAAGTAGACAGCATTGACTTGGGCAAAAATATAGGAAGATACAACTAGGCAATAGTAACCATAGCATATGTGGAGGACAGTGAGGAAATCTTGGTGAATAGAGTAGGGGCCATTCATTGGGTCCTCTCCTCTCTTTTATCCATTGTCCACACAACTGCCAAATAATAGTCCAGGCTGTGTTCCATATCTAGAATGCACTGCCTCCTTTCCTTCAGCTCTGAGAATCCCTAATTTTCTTTAAATCTTGGTTCATACTACTTCTTACATAAGGCCCTTATGGATCCCTTCATAGTAAAATTCTCCCTCTACCGCCATTAACTTGTATTCATTTTTTATATGCTTATAATCATACATGTTGATTCCAAGTCAGAATGAGAACAGGAAGAACTCTTAGAGGTTGTCTAGTCCAACTCCTCCCCTTCGCCCCCCCAAAAAAAACTTAATTTCTCTCCTTCTCACTCTCCACCCACGCCATTAGAAGAAAAAAAAAATCCTTGTAACAAATATGCATAGTCAAGACAACAAACTTTGAACATTGGCAGAGCCAAAAAAAGTTTCATTCTTCATCTTGAGCTGATCAACTTTCTTCCAGGAAGCAAGGAGGGGTGCTTTGTCATTAGTCCTCTGTAATCCCACAATGCCCCACTCATTTTTTTTCAAATTTTTACATTAATTTTACATAAAATTAAGAAATTTTAAGCTCCAAGTTCTCATCTTCCCTCTTACCCCTTACCCACCCATTTGAAGGCAAGAATTGTGATGTCAATTATACATGTAAAATGACTCAAAACATTTCCATATTAGCCATGTTAGTTTTTTTTTTTTAAAGCAAGAAAAATAAAGTGAAAGAATTATGCTTCAATCTGTATTCAGACCCCATCGGATCTTTGTCTGGAGGTAGATAGCATTTTTCATCATGACTCCTCCAGAATTTTCTTAGATCATTGTATTGGACAGAATAGCTTAGTCATTCACAGGTGATCATCATACAATATTGCTGTTACTGCGCACAATGTTCTCCTGGTTCTGCTTGTTTCACTTCTGCATCAGTTCATATAAGTCTTCCCAGAGTTTTTCTGAAAATATCCTGTTCATCATTTCTTATAGCACAATAGTATTCCATCAAAATCATATACCACAACTGGTTCAGTCATTCCTCAGCTGATGAGCATCCCCTCAATTTCCAATTCTTTGCTACCACAAAAAGAACTACCATAACTATTTTTGTACAAATAGGTTCTTTCCCCTTCTCTTTGATCCCTTTGGTATACAGACATAGTAGTAATATTGCTGAGTCAAAGAGTACGCACAGTTTTATAACCTGTTGGGCACAGTTCCAAATGACTCTCCAGAATGGTTGGATCAGTTCACAACTCCACCAACAGTGCATCAGTGTCCCAGTTTTTCCACATGTCCTTCATCATTTTTCAGTTTCCTCTTGTCGTATTAGCCAATCTGATAGGTGTGAAGTGATACCTGAGTTGTTTTAATTTGCATCTTATATGACTACATATAGCATTAATTTCTTTTTTAGTTTTTTAATTAAATGTAAGGATAAATTTTAATATTCATTTTAAAAAAATTTTAAATTCCAAGTTTTCTCACTCCCTCACATCTCCATCCCTAAAACAGTAAGCAATTTGATATATGTTTTATATATATATGCAATTATATAAAACATTTCCATATTAGTCATGTTATGAAAGAAGAAACAGACTAAAAGAAAAAAATCATGAAAAAAATAAAGTGAAAATAGTATGTTTCAGTCTGCATTCAGACTCCATAAGTTCTTTCTCTGGGTGTTAATAGCATTTTCCAACATGAGTCCTTTGGAATTGTGTTGGATCATTGTATTACTGTGAATAGCTAAGTCATTCATAGTTGATCATGGCACAATGTTGTTGTTACTGTGTCCAATGGTGTCCTGGTTCTGCTCACTTCATTTTGCATCAGTTCATATAAGTCTTTCTGAAAATTCATTTTTCTAAAATCCATCTGCTGGTCACTTCTTATAGCACAATCGTATTCCATTATATTCATATATCACAACTTGTTCAGCCATTCCCCAATTGATGGACACCACTTCAATTTCCAATTCTTTGCTACCACAAACAGAACTGCTATAAATATGTTTGTACACAGAGGTTCTTTTTCTTTTTTAAAAAAATCTTTTTGGGGGGTGGCTAGGTGGAGCACCGGCTCTGAGTTCAAATCTGGTCTCAGACACTTAATGCTTACTAGCCGTGTGACCTTGGGCAAGTCACTTAACCCCAATTGCCCTGCATTCCCCCCTCCAAAAAAAAAATCTCTTTGGGATATCCCAAAGTAGTGGTATTACTGGATCAAAAGGTATATACCACCTGGTTGCCTTTTGGGTTTGGTTCCAAATTGCTCTCCAGATTGGTTGGATCAGTTCACAACTCCACCAAGAGTACATTAGTGTCCCAGTTTTCCCATGTCTCCTCCCACATTTATCATTTTCCTTTTCTGTCATATTAGCCAATCTGCTAGGTATAAGACTGTACCTGAGAGTTGTTTTAATTTGCCTTTCTCTAATCAATAATAATTTAGAGCATTTTTTCATATGGCTATAGGTAACTTTGATTTCTTCATCTGAAAATTGCTTGTTCATATCCTTTGACCATTTATCAATTGGGGAATGACTTATATTCTTATAAATTTGATTCAGTTCTCTCTATATCTGAAAAATGAGTCCTTTATCAGAGACACTGGCTGTAAAAATTATTTCTCAGCTTTCTGCTTTTCCTTCTAATCTTAGTTGCATCAATTTTGTTTGTGCAAACCCTTTTTAATTTAATATAATCAAAGTTATCCCTTTTCCATTTTTTTAATGCTCTCTATCTCTTGCTTGGTCATAAATTCTTTCCTTCTTCATAGATCTGACAGGCAAACTATTCTTTGCTCTCCTGATTTGCTTATGGTATCACTCTTTGTCTAAATCATATACCCACTGGCAAAAAATTGGAAATTGAGGGGATATCCATCAATTTGGGGATGGCTAAACAAGTTGTGGTATATGAATGTCATGGAATGCTATTATGCTATAAGAAATAATGAGCAGGCAGACTTCAGAAAAACCTGGAAAGATTTATATGAACCGATGCTGAGTGAAATGAACAGAACCAGGAGAACATTGTACACAATAACAGCCACATTGTGTGATGACTAACTTTGATAGACTTAGCTCTTCTCAGCAATGCAAGGATCTAAGACAACTCCAAAAGAGTCATGATGGGAAATGTTATCCACATCCAGAGAAAGAACTTTGGAGTATAAAAGCAGATGGAAGCATACTATCTGCTCTCCTTTTCTCTTATTTTGTTTTGTTTCTTCTTTCTCTTGGTTCCTCCCATTAGTTCTAATTCTTCTTTACATCATGACTAATGTGAAAACATGTTTAATATTAATATATAGGTAGAGCCTGTATCAGATTGCATGCCATCTTGGGGAGGGAGGAGGAGAGGGAGAAAGAAAATTTAAAACTCAAAATCTTATGAAAGTGAATGCTGAAAGCTAAGATAAATAAATTATATGAATCATGTACCCATTTTGACCTTATCTTGTCATATGAGGTAAGATGTTGATCTGTGCCTAGTTTCTGCCATACCACTTTCCAGTTTTCCCAATTGTTTTTGTCAGATAGTCAGTTCTTGTCCCAGAAGCTGGAGTCTTTGGGTTTATCAAACACTAGACTACTATGGTCACTTATTATAATTTGCACCTAATCTATTCCACTGATCCACCACTCTATTTCTTAGCCAGTACCACATAGTTTTGATGATTACCACTTTATAATATAGCTTGAGATATGGTACAGGTGGGCTATCTTCACATCTTTTTTTTTTCATTAATTCCCTTGATACTCTTGACCTTCTATTATTCCAGATGAATTTTTCTATTATCTTTTCTAGCTCTATAAAATAATTTTTGGTAGTTTGATTGGCATGGCACTGAATAAGTACATTAATTTAGATAGTATCGTCATTTTTATTATGTTGGCTCAGCCTATCCATGAGCAGTAATATTTCTCTAATTGTTTAGATCTGTCTTTATTTGTGCGAAAAGCATTTTGCAATTGGGTTCATATAGTTCCTGAGTTTGTCTTGACAGGTAGACTCCCAAGTCTTTTATATTGTCTGCAGTTATTTTAAATGGAATTTCTTTTTCTATCTCTTCCTGCTGGACTTTGTTAGTAATAATTAGAAATACTGATGATTTATATGGCTGCTCGCTTTTAAAGATGAGGAAAATAGGGTCAAAAGTTAAGTGTTAAGTGACTTGCTCAGAGTCACAATGGGTAGTTGACAGTAGATCCCCAATTTGAACCTAGGTTCCATAAGGCCAAATGCATTCTAGCCTCACTTTTTCCATTCAGAATTCCTAGCTTCCTTTAATTTCAGGGCTGTCACCTGAAAGAGGCCTTCCTTTACTGATATCTCCAACTGCTAATGTCTCCCTCCAAAATTACTTGTAGTTCACATATATGTTTATGTATACATACCTATGTATATATATATACACACACATATACATGTGTATATATGTATGGAACATCTTATCTCCCCATTTAGAACGTCAAGTTCCCTTCATTCCCATCTGGGACGTACTTCTGACATTCCAGACTTTGTCTCATGCCAGAAATTCCCTCAGAGGTCTTCTCACTTTGGGAAACCCTAAGCTATATTGGTTCCCCTTCTCCCCTTGCGGTCATATCACCTTGGAACTTCCCTTCTTCCATTGGTGGGTTCCTCCTGGGGCTTCCATTTTGGGGAGGGAACTAGGCTAGACTTCATTCACTTCCCACCTCTCCTTCTGACTCTGTAGACTTTGCCTCAGTCATCACATCACCCTGGAACTTTCCTAAGGGCCTATGACCTTCTCCAACATGCGGGTCACTTCTCCTCTCAGTGATTTCTTCTTGGGGCCTTCATTTTGGGGAGGGGCCCGGGCCGGCTTTCCTTCATTCTCCTCCAAGCTCTGCTTCTGACTCTTTGATACTAAGTTCCTATGTGGATGCCTCCCCCCTTTCTCCACCACTATATTCACCTCCCTTTTGTATGTTATCTTTCTCCATTACAATGTAACCTTCTTCAGGGCAAGAACTGTTTCTTTTTCTGACTTCTACTTATATCCCCAACACTGAGCACATAGTAAACACTTAGTAAACGCTTGCTGCCTTTTTGCTTCATATCTCAGTTATCTGCAATTGACTAAAAGATATAGACAATGTACAATCTCATTGTACTTAGTTGTTTGTTGACTACGATATAATATTTGTTTTGTTTAACAAAACACTGCCTTTCCATATTACTTTCCAACAAGATACCTTCCTGGCATCCATCAATATCACTCAAGATTCCTTGAAAGACACAAGATTAGAAATAACCCTTTCTGAAAATAACATAAACATCAGACCAGGCACATAACAGGCAGATGCTTTTCAGTCATGCTTGCCACTATGACAGAGAAGATATAGTATAGGGTACAAGTTGAAGAGGGTTCTTCTGGGTGTGGTATGTTCTCCCAGTGTCCCTGTTTGTGGATAATATTGTACTGGCTGCGTCAAGCAATATTGAAATATTGCAGAGCCTCCTTGGCAAGAAACACTCAAAGGAGTGACCATCTACACAGGAAAGGTCAAGTAGATGAAGAAGGTCTTTTGCATAGTTTATGACAGGGAAATTTGTGAAAAATGTATGAAGTTTGTGTGTCAGTAGGTACATCTGAAGCAGGCAATACAGATAGATGGACAGTGACTTGGACTCAGAGTTGAACAGAAAGAGAGATGGCTAGATTACCTTCTGGAAACTGCAAAGTTCCATTAATGACACCAAGTTTCCCATGGAAACACAGACTCAGCTACTTAAAAGTTATGCAATCTTATTGTATCCTTTTTCATTAACATTCTACCAGTTTTCCTGTAGGGTGGTGACACATGGAATTATTTATACATTGAGGAGATTCTGATCAAGTGCCAAGAACTCTGAAAACTTTAGGCATATGCAAATATGTCATTATTTTTAACTTGTCAGTCTCTTCAGCTCTTACTGACAGAGCAAAGATATCCATAAAGACATTTCTGTTATTTTCCAAGTTTCCATTAAAGAAGCCGTTTCCCATCGCCCAGGCATAAAACCCACAAGTGGTAAAATGTTATAAAAAGTGTTCATAAATAACACTGTTAATGTTTTCACCAGAATATTCAAGCTTCACTCAGATTTGCCATCTGGACCATAACAAGGGACAGAGGGAAGAGATAAAGGCCTGGTGCTTTAAAAAGACTTCATGTGAGATTTTTGTGTACTTTCATCAGGAAAGTGTGGATTCTTTAAAAAAAAATTAGTAAAGCACATGTTTTCATGATTCATTAATTCTTGAATTAAATATCAGAAGATATGAGAGAGGTACTTGATGTGAGTAGATTGTAACAGATAACCAATGAGGAACTTCTAAGAAGAATAAGACTAACTAATACCATCAAGGAAATGCATGCTAGGAAGAGAAAATGCCTTGATTACATGGTGAGGGATGACAGGTTGGCATTCTCACAATGTTAGCAGGGAGGAAGACCTCTGGCACCCCCTGTAGCAAATTTATGGGAGAACACAGACAATCATGTAGAAGTGATAGGTGTGGAAGGGTACAATCTGTGTTGTTGGAGGAAATTCCCAAATCAATGAGATCACAGATCTACTTGAATACTTGAGTACATTCCCTGGCCCTTGAAATAGTGCCTGGTACATATAAATGCATATAGGTTGCTTGTTCTGGATCTTATACTTCCATTCATGCAGGGGATTACATGAGTCTTGCATTCCATGTCACATTGTTGACTCATGTTGAGTCCAACTGAAACCCTTACATGAGCAAGATGTTATCTAGCCACACCTCTCCTATCTTGTATTTGTGTAATTAATGTTTGAACCAAAGTGTAGGAATTTATATTTATTCCTATGAAATTTCATTTTAGATTCAGCCCAGGATTTTAGCTGGCAGGGTTCTTGTGGCCCCTAATTCTTTAGTCCAACATATCAGTTATTCTGCTTGATATGTTAATTATTCTACTTTGTGTCATCCACAGATTTGGTAATCATAATCCCTATCCCTTTATTCAAGTCCATGATAAAAAATGCTAAATAGAACAGGGTCAGTGACAAAGCACTTGTGACAGTGTGTTAAGTACTTTCTTTCCAGGATAATTTCAACCATCCTTTGGGTTTGGTCATTCAAACAGTCCTAAATCCACCTAACTATACGATTATCTAGCCTTGATTTCTCCATCTTGTCTACCAGATTACAAGACTTTTTCATTATGCCTCGATGAGTTCCAAGTATGTTATATTTATGGCATCTCCCTCCCTGCACTAGCAGTCAAAAAGAAAAAAAGGTTGCTCTGTGCACTATTTGGCTTCATAGTTTGGGTTAAAGTGAAAACCTAGTTCCAGGAATTTACAGGGAATGGGTCCTCAGGAAGTTAGTACAACCAAGAGCTTTATTATTATGTGGTATAACAATCAGGCAAACACACACACACACACACACACACATATCATCATCATCATCATCATCATTTGCAAATTAACAGGTTCATCCCCCAGATATAGGAATCTTACCCAGCACAAGGGAAAGGAAGATGTGTCAGGGAGAAAATACTCAAAGTTGGAGGTCAGGTAGTGAAGTTATATACCTTAAAAAAATGAGGTTGGGGCAAAACAGGTAATCAGTGCCAGATGTGAGTGAGGGCATTCCTAATCAGATGCAGATGTGGTGAAGTTTTCAGGGTCACTTATCAATCCCAGGCTTGGATAGGGGAAGTTTCTTTACTGAGACTAGAAATTGGGAGAGGGTCTGGGCTGACTTATCTAAGACAGCAGAAGAGAAATAACTCAGAGACCACGACAGTTGGTCAGGAGTAAAGATGGGAGCATTAACTGGCTGAGAAAGAGTTAACATAGGTCGGATCAGTGGAGAAGTCCTTTCTGTCTGTCTTTATTTAGATGCTTTATGGACATGTGAACCACTTAGCCTAAGTAACTCCATTTTGGAATCATATTACTATCACTATAACATTGAATGCTAATAAGATTACAATGATCACAGTCTCTATTATTGTACTGACAAAGCTATGTTTGGTTCATAGAGAATACCACTGTCCTAAGTGCTTATAAACCGTGGGATTGCACGAGATGTTTTGCCTATGAATTAAAGTCAAATTTAAAAGCATCCACCTTTTTTCTCATACAAAATAGAACATTTGCTGGTCTCTATTCCTTTAGCCTTGTCCAGTTTTTGAAAGACAGTGATAGCAATCACATCTCTAAGTTCTTTCATCTTGTCCGGAAGTGACTTGAAGGTAACTCGATACTTTCTTAGCATCTCCTTTTCCTTGGATTTCAGCTCCCTGTAATTGTTTTATACTTCCCAGTCTGAAGATCTTTCTTGGTCTAAAACCAAACCAAACCAAACCAAACCAAAGAAACCAGGACTTAAGTAGTTCTACTTTCTGGTGATCAGTGGTCCTTCCCTTTTTATGGTCTTCTCCTAGATCCTAACATAAGTCTTGTTTCTTGTCCTTAATCGCTAAATCTGGGCTCTGGTGTTTCTGACATTATTCTTATAGGACCTGTAAGTTCATTTCCATTTACCAGTCCTTTTTTCTGTCTTCTCCGTCCTTGACATTATTCTTATAGGATCGTGTTCATCTTCATTCACCGGTCCATGTTTCTCTCCTGCATGTTTGTTTTTTTTAATGTTAGTTGATAAGTTCCCTGTGTGGTCACATCAGTCTCTTTTGACTGTCCTTTTTTCCTCATTAGAATTATTCATATTTGTGCTACCAAAATTCTGATACTTAAGTGTCTCATCCCTCCTAAGCTGTCTTCCCATGTAGAACTTAGGCCATGGTAGTCTAGGATCCTTTGAAATCTTTCATCCTTCCACTATGTCTAGCTTTTCCTCTCCTTATCTATCAAGAGTTTTATACTGAAATGGTCACTTCTTCCTAAGAGTACCATTATTTCTACTTCAGCTACTGATTCCTTCCCATTGGTCAGAATTGGATCCAGAGTAGCAGTTCTTATCACTTCTTCCACCTTAAGAACATGGAAGAACCTTAAGAACTTATCTTCAAGACAAGTCAAGAATTTCTTAGCAGAGAGAGAGAGAGAGAGAGAGAGAGAGAGAGAACGTACTCATGCCCTCCTTTGCCCTGTATCTCCTTAGAGTGATATATATAAATACTGAGTTTCAAACATACTACTTACTTACTCACAATAATCCTTCTACCCAGTTTCTGTCTTCCAAATAAAGCATGCCCTTTCATTGCTATATTCCAATAATGAGTCACAAGTGCCAGTAATATCTTGACACTGATGGATATTTTTTCCTTGCAAACCATGTACTCAATGGCCCAGTCAAGCTGTCCTTCGTGCTGTCTCCCCCGTTAGACTATGATCTCAAGAGCAGGGATTCTTTTTACCTTTGTGTTCCCAGTGCCTGGCATAGTGCTTGTTACAAACCAGGGACTTAGTGCTTTTTATCTCCTGCTTCCATCTTTGCACAGGCGGTACCCTCTTCCCCACTTGGAATACATTCTCTCTTGTTGATTCTACCTCCCCAACATCTTTCATACCCATCTCCTCTACCTGCTCAGCCGCCACCCTAGTGCAAGCCTTCATCACCTCTCAACTAGACAACTACAACAGCCTTCTAACTGGTCACCATGCCTCAAGTCTTTTTTCCAATCCATCCTCCATCTAGCTATGGAAGTTAGATTCCTAAGGCAGAGGTCTGAGATTATCCCTGGCTGGCTTTAGCACTTCCCTATCATCTCTAGGCTCTAATAGAAACTCTTCTGTTTGACACTTAGAAATCCTCCCCTTCACAACATGGCTTAAAAACTATCTTTCCAGTTATTATCATACATTATTCTCCTTCACACAATCTTTTGTCCAGCCAAACTGGTCTTGCGAATATTCCCCTCACAAGACCTTCTTTGTACTATTTCCCCACAGGCTTCCTCATGCTTGGATGCATTCCTTCCTCATCTTCATTTCTTAGAATTCCCAGTTTCTTTCTGTTCCGATTGAGGCCTCTTACATGAGACCTTTGCTAATGTTTCCCCCATAGAAAATGTACCTTGTATAGATTTACACGTGTCTATGTTGTCTGTCCCAACAGAGTGTAGACTTCTTGAGGGCAGAGACTGGTGCGCTTTGGCTCGGTGCTTGGTGAGGGGATGCTTATTAAACACTTGTCACTTGCCTGCTTCTTCTTCATTATTAGAGTTCTCTGGTGTGAATAGTTAGGCTGAGATCTGAATCATAATAGTTAAGTGCTGGAGAAACAAGTAAGAAAGACAACCATTGCTGTCAAGGAGCTTATGGTCTAATGGAAAACAATACAGAAAAGGAACTGAAGGGGAGAGGGAAGCCGCCCAGAGAGTGAGCGTGGGGTTTGCGAAGTTGAAATCAAGCCGATGAGCTAATAGCAAAAGGGTCTCACTTAGGAGGCTCTGATTTTTCCAGGACTTGACTGTCTACACCAGTGGTTCTCAACCTTCCTAATGCCCCAACCCTTTAATACTCATATGTGGGCATATCTGCATGTGGTCGGACCCGCCTGGAGACGGAGAGAGGAGCGGTGTCTCGGTTCCTAAGACCATAAGTGTTTTCCAATGGTCTTAGGTGACCCCTGTGAAAGGGTCGTCCGACCCCCAAGAGTCACGACCCACAGGTTGAGAACCACTGGTCTGCACTGATGTCTGTGAAGAGGAGCATCTGGAAGACCTTATCATTCACACAGAAATCCTTCTTCCATTTGGACTTTGTGCTGGGCAGCCTCCATGACATTTACAAATGCCTCCAGGGAACACAGCTGTTTAATGTCACCTGACATTAGGTCAAAACATTGCTTCAAGGAGTCTTTTAGAGTTTTTTTTTTCCATATTAATTGGAGACACTTTGTTGGAGGAAAGCCTTTAAAATGGTACTTTACTCTGCATATCAAATGCTTTTTAAAAAGTTATTAATAAGCAGTTGCTTTTATATTCTCTCTACCTTTCAGCCAGTGGTGACTATAAAGTCTGTGGTCTCCGACACAGTGCTGAATGCAAAGGCTTGCTGATTTTCTTCTCAAAGATTACTTTCACATGAATATAAATCCACAAAGCCTTTACAAAGACGGCAAGGTAGGCACAGGACTTGGGTAATTACTGATGTTTTCTTGGTAGCCTTCCTTTGATAAAGATGCCCACAATTTCTCTGGAGTATCTGATGAAAGTATTCCTTCTTTCGGGAATAACTATAAGATGGAATTAGCGCTCTGCACTGGCCTCGCTAGTTCACCTTATTACTCATGTACAGCCATACACTTTTGCATAGACAGTTTAGACTCTTTATTGTAATTATCTGCATACTTGCCTGTTCCTATTAATATAAATGACCTGAAAATACGGAGTTTTATTCTTCTTTGTACACCTTCAATCACCTAAGACAGTGAACTGCATATAATATATATAATACACTTAACATCTATCTATAAGATATTTGACATCTATCTTGAATTTAATTCTATGGCTCCTCTGGGGCTGTGTAAAGCAGAGGTGCCAAACTTGCTGCTAGATTCAATTCAGATAAAAATGGATTGGGAAATGTTTAACAACCAATAAAAATACAACACAGATAATGTTAATTTGTGGTTTTCTAAGTCAATTAAGAGCCAACTAATTTCCATTTAATTTGACTCTGCTCATGTGCAGGGTAGCCTGCAAGCCATGACTGGTCCAAGGCTTTCAGAACACGATGCCTACCTTGAAAAAGAAGCAGACTAAGCAAACTGGTACCTGTGTTATGGTTGTAAACGCTGTACTAGAGTTACTTTTCCAAACACAGACCTAGGAGACCGACACGCCACTTTTGGCTGCCCTCCTCTCCGGGACTCAGCATCAGGGCCAGGCTGACAGAGACGAGATCAGAGCAATGCAACAAGACAATACGGAGCAGAAGGTGAGGTCCCTCCAGCAGAGACTAACCGATCCCTTGGTGACAAACATCACACGCCGTTCTCACCAGCAATGCTTATTCCACAAATATTTATTGAGCACCCACGATGTGGCAGAAACATTATGTCTGTACAATGCTTTACAAAGAGTGTGTTCATGTATGACTGAACATGGATGGGAAGTGGCACCGTAGAGTGGAAAGAACACTCAGGCTGGAATCCCAGCTCTCCTCCTTACTACCCGCGAGGCCTTAGGCCACTCACCTCCCGGCTCTAGGCCTCAGTTTTCTCATCTGTAAAGGGATGGGGTTAGGTCCCTTCCAGCTCTAAAACCTACAATCCTATATTAATTCACTTAATTTTTGCAACAACTGTTATGACAGGCAATAAGCTATGATTACTGCTATGTTACAGGTAAGATGACCGAGGCCCAGATAAAATGACTAATCCAAAGTCACCCAGCTAGTCAGCTGGGTCCAGGTCTCCTGGCACCCAATCTAGTGCATTTCCTACCATATCATCACTGTCCACAACACACCGTCACTGGCAAGTTTTGGTTTTCAGAGGAGCCTTTCGGTTGAAGGAAATGTTATTAAATTATATCCTTCTGAAAAATATTGAGTATACATACATTTAAGAGTTAGGATATAATTTCATTAATGATTATAACACAACTGTAATACTGAAGAAACCTTAGAATTAAAAATGTTTCCAGGTTTAAGACAAAAAAAGCATAAGAAGAAAATCAATTTAAATATTGAAGATAGTGAGGATTCACTGACATGAAGACACAACAAAACAATCTCAATTCAAGACATTTCAAATTAGTGTCTGGTTTCACAATGGTGTGTCTATGTGAACTATTTTTGGAATTACAAGAATGGTCCAAAATAGCTTAATAATCTTGATAAGGAAGTAGGTCTTACAAATACATCCCTTCTTTTATCTAGCTATCAGGAATTAAAGAATTTAAAGAAATCACATATCCATGGTTTTAATAATTTCAGAAATAAAATATAAATAAATGAAAACAGAAGTCCAATACAACCACCAAGTTTTTTACAAGCCTCTCTTTTGTAAGATAGAAGGAATTTAAAAATCTTACATAAAGAAAGTGCCTATTAAATGAATCAGTTTTCTAAATGAAAAACAAAATAGTGTACTAAAGTTTTTTAGGGAAAGGAACAAGGATATGTCAACTGATTATGGTGACATTGGAAAGGCAAAGTATTTCCCAGTTTTCCATAATTTGTGTTTATTATACATAGCGTACTGTTAAAGACACAGCTCTATGTAGCTGGGATCTGTGGTAGTCCAAATTCATCCACCAGTACACCATCCTGCAGGGGAAGAAAGATTTCTTAATATCACATGTATAAAAAATTTATAACCAATCATTAGCAAAAAACCTTATTCCCAAAGTTAACCAAGCAAAACCAACCATCCCTGATTATCCGTAAAGAGGGAAACAAAAGAGAAAGCGTTTAAAGAACTGAGAAAAGAAATGGACAAATGAAGCAGTGAGGAACCAAAAGAGAGATTCACAGGGGGAAAAGAGAAAATGGAGAAAGCAAGAACAGGGAAAAGAGGGAAAAAAAGGAAGAAAACAGGAGAGAAATGCAGCTGAAAGAAGAGGGTGTGACAGTTTAAAAGAGAGAAAAAACTGGGGAGAGAGGAAGTCTTTTCCTCCTAATGTAACTTTTTTACTTAAACATACGTGTGTATATTTAAATGTGTCTGTTCTGTGTGTGTGCACAAACCTAAACACTTCACTCCCAATTGAAGAAAGCATATGCCTTTCTTGGTCTCCTGAATCATTCTGACTTAACTCATCTAGACTGAAGTTACCTTCACTAACACCCCATAGCAGAAAATGACACAGTGTCATACTCTGATTAATGACGAGGGTGATTCCAGTGACTCAACTTGTACACAAGGCTGGGAGTGGAGAAATGGTCAGGGGGCAGAGAGGAATGTGATACCCATGTGCCAGAACAGAGACAGCTTTAGGTCCTGGAACAGGTCAACATACAGCTTCCTCTCCCTAACTAAGAGTTACGCCTTTAGAAGTCATAGCTGAGGGGCGGCTAGGTGGCGCAGTGAATAGAGCACCAGCCCAGGAAGCAGGAGGACCTGAGTTCAAATCTGGCCTCAGACGCTTAATACAAAAACTATCCGTGTGACTGTGGGCAAGTCACTTAACCCCAAAGCGCAAAAAAAAAAAAAAAAAAAAGTCATAGCTGAGCCAGTCCTCCCAGTTCATCCTACATGAAGAGGAAGAAGGAGCTGTTTCAAAGACTAATTCCTTCTGACCCTGTGCCTCTTGGCTCTCTCCCTTGGTAAAAACAAAATGAGATAAACATACAAAATATATAAAATAAAGAAAACACAAATTAAACTCATAGCACAATACGGTCCCTCCTGTGCTTTGCTCCCTCTCTTCAGCTCTCACTACCTGACTGATGGTGCCTTGAAATCCTTTAACATGGAACAAAGCCTTTTAATACACAATGAGAAATTAAAGACTTCACACACAAATACATGTTAATGGAGAATTCATTTATACTCACGTGCAATCCCTTCACTACTCAATAAGTGTAAATGGCTGATATAAAATGAAAGGTAGAAGGACCTGGATTTGAATCTGGCTCTCCTACTCACTGCCTGTATGACCTTGGGAAAGTCATTTAAATCCTCCAGACCTATTTCCTCATCAATAAAATGAGGGAATTGGAGTAGATGATACCGAAAGTCTCTTCCAACTCTAAGCCTATGTTCCTATGTAAAAGATTTGCAGTTATCAAAGACAACTTTGGGGAAATAATACTGGGGGAAGAATGAGCCAAGTAAATCGTATTTTAAAACACATGATACCAATATAGATGGAGGAAAATGTAAAAATAGATGTCAAAAATTGACATCTCATCGTGATAACACGGACTGCAGCGTTTACCAGACAGTACTTCTGCGCCTTCATCCGTTGGACTACGTTTATATTCCACAGCAGGAAGACTAGATTAAGGTGAACCCGAGTTAAAGGAACAGAGGCTGTGACACTTCTTTTCACCTTGATACTTCCTAAGTGCCTTTCAAATTCTCAGGGCTGACTGTCCGGAATAAAACCCTCTTTTCCTATCAAAAACAACCTTCCCACCTTGTTTTTAGCATCACTGGGAACCCCTTCAGGAATCGCTGGTGCAGACGCTGCTTCGTCTAAGTAAGAGCTGTCTTCGTCAGCTAAGAGCTCATCACCAAGTGCATCCAATTCTGAAAGAAAACCAGCGAACTCTGTATTAACCAGTCAATTTTTTAGGAAAAACATATTTGAGAAATTAAGACAACCCAAATGCCAAGAGAGTGATGGCATTTTGGCAAGTGTGAATCAAAGTGTGGAAAAGCGTAAGAAATTCCTTTGATTCATATAGATGAATTCATTTGTTGAACCTGTTTTCTTAGTAGGAAAAGTAAAAAAATCCATGGAGAGCTGTCAGCATGTTGCTGTAGAGAAGAGGACTGAATGGAGTCAGAGGACATGGGCTCAAGTCTAGCCTCTGCAACTCACTAGCTCTGTGTGATCTTGGACAGTTCACTTGCCACTATGGTCTTAGCTTCCTCATCTGTAAAATGAGGTTTGCTTAGATCACAAGTTCCCAGAGTGTGGTCTGGGGGCTTCTATGGGTCCGAGAGACCCTTTCAGAAGGTCTGTAAGGTCAAAACTATTTTCACAATAATACTAAGATGTTTTAATTTCCGACATAGTAAATATCAATGGACATAACCTACAGAAACAAGTTCTTGGGGGGAAAACTAGTTCCTCAAAAATTTTTAAGAATTAAAGGGAGTCCTGAGGCCAAAAAGTTTGAGAACCACTGTTCTAGACAAACTGAGGTGCCTTACAGCTCTAAGTCTAGGAAATTATGATCACTTTTAGGTCAGAAGAACACAGTTTTGCAGCTGGTCAGACCTCTTAGAGTTCATCTAGTTCAACCCCATCATTTTACAGACGACAAAACTGAGGGCATTCAGGTGAAATGGTTTGGCCACAGTCACAATGTTACATACATTGTGGCTAAGCTCTATCCTGATGCGGTTATAACACAACCAACAAGTGGAGACAAGTCATTTCTGTTCTCTGCCTGAAAACCAGGTCCAAGTGTTCCAGCCAGGGACTGTGGTGCGAAGGCTTAGCGGGGAGTGGACAGCCTGGAGCAAAAGTGTCAGACGTGCAGGCTGCACCAGATTAAACCGTTATTGGGAAACATCTGACAAAATGAAAATACAACAAAACACAGATAACATCACACTCCAAAACTGTTAACAAGCAGCCAATGGTCATAGTTACATCCAGTTTAATGGCCTTAAGGACGCCCTCGTCTGCCAGCCTGATGAAGGGGGGAACTGATTTAAGCTGTTTCCCGTGGAACCAAGTTATAAAAACTGCAGCACTGCTTCAGCTGACGTCATCGTTGCTGAAATGGCTCTGGCTGGCATCTCTGCACTTGTGGTTACCTCTTCATGTGAATAGTTCTTATTTTCTCTACTAGCTGGTAATCTCCCACAGTGAGTGAGCATCCTGTGGATCTAAAATCAGGACCTTCGTTCGAATGCTAGCTCTGCCACTTACTGGGCTGTGTGAATTACTTGGAATAACCAAGAACTTTGATATAGTTCCATTTTATGATGGCAAGGACCATGCATATGTGCTTCTTTGTTTGTTTGGTTGGTTTTTTTTGCTTTTTGGAGGGCAACTGGGGTTAAGTGACTTGCCCAAGGTCACCCGGCTAGTTTTAGTGTTTAGTGTTTGAGGTCGGATTTGAACTCAGGTGCTCCTGACTCCAGGGCTGGTGCTCTATTCACAGTACCACCTAGCTGCCCCCACGTGTGCTTCTACTGACACTAGGCTAACTCACAACATCTGACCCAAAAGGAAACCAGATGAAGCTGGTTTCTCCACCTTAATTATAATCAGCTCTTAGTCAGACCAATGCTGGACTTTGTACCATAGACGTGTTTCATTACTCTCTTTTTTTGTGTTTTAAATTCTATGGTCTTTACGAATGGATACCACGCTAAGGAAACTTGCAAAAGTGGTAGTCCTTACAGAGCAACTTTTAGCCAATACTGCGGCAGGAACACTGTAGCAGCTTTAAACAGCTTTCCATGTGACTAAGTCAAATATGTCAAGGATCAAACCCAGAACGGACCATTGAACCATGAAGGAAAGTGGTTAGAAACAAAAAATACTGTCCAAACCTAACAAAACACTGCTGCAGTCTCATCAATCTTTAGAAAACCAGAAAGGACTGTCTGAGGGGCCAGGTTAAAGGGGTGATTACTGATTACGCTACAACAGGGCTTCTTAACCTGAGGTCCCATTACTTTTTTAAAAAATTATTCTGAATTTAAAATTTGATTAATTAAAAATTATTTTGACATTTCAATATAACTGGTTTCCTTATTTTATAACTTTAAAAACACTATTCTGAAGAGTTCATAGGCTTTTCACCAAGCTGCCAAAGGACCCAAAGCATAGAAAAGGTTAAAAACTGGAGTTTTAAAGTATGGCATAAGTCTCTTGAAGTTGGTAGAACAGTGAGATGACCAGTTTGAAAAAAAAAAGCTGCTAACAACTTCTATGAAAAAAAAAGGGAACTTTTGCTGATAAACTAAATTTTCATTCAAGACTATACCAAAATTGCAGTGGGAAAGAAAGTCAGGTGAACCTCTGAGATCTGGGCAACTTTATCAGATTTTAAAAAGATTTCAAAATTTAATGCCACTCCCACCCCTCACCCACAAAAAAAAGTTTAAGGGATTTAAAAAAAATTCCAATGGTACTGGAAGTCTTGTTTCCACCGAGAAAATGATGAATATGCTGATACACTGAGAAGTAGTACTGTCCGGGAGTTACAGAAATTCACAAATACTGCAAAACTGCCTTGTAGCATGTGTCACACATCAGGAAAAGTTAAGAAATTTATCCAAGAGCACAGTGAATAGATAACTGACCTTGGAGTCAGGAGAACCTGAGTTCAAATCCAGCCTCAGACCCTTGACCCACTTACTAGCTGTGTGACCTCAGGCAAGTTACTTAACCCTAACTGTCTTGCCTTCGCCCCTCAAAAGAAAAAATTTTGTCCGAGAGATGGGAGATAAACTTAGTTCGACAGCTTAGGAAATCATCTGATTTAAATCAGTTTGAAAATATACAGGCTATAATCAAACCAGATTTTGAAAAATGGATCTGTCTGTCAAAGGTAAGTTTAAAATCCGACGCAATAAAAACGATAAAAATTTGAGTGTCACGATCTTGTGAATCGACTGCCAAATCGAGTCTGACGAGCAGCGAAAGGAGAATAAATTTCATTCGAAAAGCCTTTTAAGATGTAAAACTGTAAGATTTATTGTGTGTCAATATATTTAATTATTGTATATTGTCCAAGTTCATTTGCACACGTGCTGATTGTAACCTGAGGCAGGTCAGTTCTCTGCCAGTGCTACAATTTCCTCACCCATAAGATGAATTCTGAATTAGATGAATGTAAGGTCCCTTTTCTGTCTGTAAATCTACGAACCTATGAAATAGTAAGTACTGAATGAATCCAATACAAGAAACAGTTACTATACATGTACTACGGTTAACTAATGGATAACAATTGGTTCACCTTTAAGTTTAACTGCCACACACTTCAAGGTGTACATTCACAAAATCTTTGGAAACAAGGCTTCCAAAAGAAAGTGTCCATTGAACACTGTTTCTACTATATATAAGGCAATGTGTTAATTGTCATTCTTTGGAAGAGGATTTAGATTTGAATCCAAAAGAAGAAGAATTACTAAGGTCTCCTTTTTTCCTTTATGGCAATTATTTTTGAATTGTTCAGGAAAAAAGTGCCATATATAGATTTAGACAGACAAGTTGCAGAGAGAGAAAAAGAGCGAGAGGCAGAGTAAAGTCCTGAGGGTGACGTGCTCTGCACAGGCCCTCGTCTTCAGCACCAAACTCTGTTAACAGGTCCCCAAACGGCAGAATTCTCAACACAGTCAGTGATTTAATACCTTCTCCTTCATCTGTGTTTTAGAGAATCAGAAAGTGAACAAGCTGAATACAGAGAGATGGTTCGACAGAATTCAAGCTCACAGGTAGTTTTCTGTTTACTGGTAGCAAAATGAGTTGGGTCAGTGAAAGGGCTCATGAAGCTGTGGGGGACTGAGGACCGACGGTGCTACAGAGTCTACTCAGGACAACTGGATAAGAAGGGGAACACCCCAGGAGTAAATGCAAAATTATCAATGAAAACAAGTAAAACTAACAGTAAGCATGACTATTACAAATTCTATTCCTATCGCACTTTGCATTTTATAAAGTGCCTTCTTCACATAACCCTGCGAAACAAGCAATGTAAGTTCTGTTATCATCCCCATTTTAGAGCTTTACAGTAAGGAGATGGAAACTTAGAGAGATGAAGTGACTTGCCCAAGGTCACCCAGCTAATGTTAGAACTCAGATTCAAATCCAGATATCTCCTTCCTTCGGGTGTAGCTTTCTGTCCATTACTCTGTGCTTCCCTATGGGTAACAGTGTTCTGAATAAAGAAAGGGTGGGGAAAAAAAGCTCATGGGAAATAGGTTACAAGAAAGAATGAAATGTGAAGTAGAATGGTAAAGAAATCCAAAGAAATAAAAAGGAAAAACATTCCATAAAACAATGTGGTTTGAGGGGACTCGGATTTCACAACGTCTTACTACCGTCCAACAGAAGGACCCCTGGGACTGGGGACGGTCATCTTGGCCTCTTTCCATAACGTATCTTTTTTTCCCTTCTGCTTCACTGACGCTAAAGAAAAGGGAATTGAAGAAAAAAACAGAGACAGGAAAAAGAAAGTCTGTCCTTCCAGAAAAGGCAAGAAAGAATTAACGACGCAAGATGAATGAAAACCGCCCCAAAGGTTCTCAGGGACACCTGCCTCCCTCATTCTTCCTGTGAGTTTCAGTTAATGAGAGCTGCTAAGTGGAAAAGATAACTAAAACTCCTCACATTTCTGTTTCATTTCTCTTCCCCTTGAGTTTTCGCATAATTTTTGCTTTTTCTTATGGAAACTGGTAGCCCCAGGCACTGAATGGAAAGGACCACAGACCGCTAGTTGTCTGCTTCTCACCTGCCTCCAAGTCATCTTCGTCAATCTCTGGGGTTCCGTAACTCCGGCTCAGCGCCTCCTGGATTTCGTTTGCATCTTCCATCATATCTTCCAACTGGTCTTGTATATCCTAAATGAATTTTTAAAATGCACTTACTCACGTATTACTTTTTTTCTGTACCCTCCCCCCTTCAATTTGCCCAGGTTCTTCTTCTTCCAGTGGGGTCTTTGGTTGTTAGCGGCAGGAGGAAATCACTCTAAAAGCTTGTTTGGAGAAGTTAAGTGGTCGAAGAAGAGAAAACTGAACGAGAAAACAGGGTGAGAAGCAAAGCCCCAGAAAAAGTGGGTAGAAAAAAAAGGAAGAGAACACTAAAAGCAGTTAACAATGCAGAAAGTGTCACAAACAACAGCGACAGAGAGTGTCAGTCACATAAGTCCTGCCTGCTTTTAGTCACAAAGAGCTACTTAACATGCGGGAAGCTGTGGTCAATCTGCTCATTTTTCCATTTAAACTTAAGCGTCCCCCACAAGCTTGTATAAAGAGGAGACTCAGATCAAACATCAATTAAGTAAACCTCTCTACTGGCAGCCCTTGATTATCTAAGTTAAAGGACGAAGGCAGGAGCTGAGCAATCAGTGAAAAGGCAATCCACTGCCGCCAATCCACTGCCGCCAGAGGCATTGAGATCTGAGCCCTGTTACACAGGGCAAAGGAGAAGCGGGAAGCTCTGCGAGGATGGCGCTGACGAGAGATGGGAATAAGGCTCCTCTCAGTTCAGACTTCTTCATCTTTCTTTGTGCTACGGGCCCCGTGTCCAAATGGTGTTTTTAGATGCATAAAATAAAACACCTAAGAAGACAAATGAAACCTGCTGTACTGAAACAGTTATCAAAGTAATAAAAGGAACACGCACTTCAGTGCATGTGTCTTTAGTGGGTTTCTCTGTCTTGGCTTGCTTATCCCCCCCCCCCATGTTTGTTCAGGTCTTTGCCAATTCTCTGTGTGTTGGGGGGAGGTGAGAGCGTGTGCTATTTCCCACATCTCCCTGGAGGTTCCTTCGCTATAGAACCTGCTGTAGCTGCTGGTGCCTTTCCTAAGGGTCTGGAAGATCTTCTCTCTAGTTTTCTCTCTATTACTTCCTTTCTTCTCTTGTTCTTACTCTTCGCCTGCTTTGTTTCTCTTTGTTATTAACTGTCTCTAAAATTTTGAGGTTCAAGATAGGAGTTACACATGTATGGAAACAAGAAAAGGAAACACATAAAAGAAGACCAAAAGAAGTTTTAGAAGAATGAGAAAGTTTAGGAAAAGTGACAGAAATTAACAACGGGATTCAAAGCAATGCACACAAAAGTATAACAGAGAATGAGATTCAAACTCAGAGTAAAAGAAGGACGGAGAGAAGATAGAAAAGCTGGGTGAAACACGATTAACAGGCCTGCAGAAATACTTAGACAGGCACACAAAAGGGTGAGCAGAAGACAGCAGGGAGGCAGGCAGAGGAGGCGGTGGGAAAGAAAGAGACAGTGGACGTCTGTTATCTACCAGGCAGAAAGGGCATAAAATGGATGAAGAGGGCACGCATGGCACACACAAAACACGGGATGACGGATAAATACACCAGGCAGAAAGACCAAAGGCTTCACTCTCCTTTTAACACCTGGTTATGTCTAACACACTTAGAGGGAAAGTATGACATTCCACCTTATCTTAATCTCCTCAGCTTTACTGTTTAAGCATTTGTACAGCAAAGGCTATTTCTTCAAGAAATCCTTCCCTTGTCATACAAAACTATACAAAGAGGTTTTGTGGAGATGGCACAGGGTTTTGGAGGAGCAGTCTGAAGAGATATTCTCGAAAAAAAGGAAGGAGGAAATCTGTGAGACTTAGAAAAAGCAGAGAGCGAATGATCTTTTTCCTTTACTGAAAGATATTGCAAGACACAGCAGGACTGTCCCTCTGCAGATTCAGCACCAGGATCTAGGGCGATATTACTCTCACCTCCTTTAAAGCTCTTCCTGTTAAAGATAAGCAAAGACCAAAAAACCCAAAACAACACTGACAAATTTATACAGTCCCAGAAAGGAAGTCTCAACCCCTTCCAGCTACGGAGGACATTGTTCTTTTACAGACACGGCTGCTTCCTCAGACGATGAGGTTGAAAACTGAATTAACTGAAAAAGGTTGAGAGCAACTTGAGCTAATATAATCCCCTATCCTTTCTGACAGAAGATTCCATTTCAATGATTTCTTAAAAATAGAAAGATTTAACACCAACTGGAGCTGTCTTGACAGTAAATGACACAATCTCACCTCAATCTGATCAATTCTGACTTGCTTGTACGCTTTCTTCATTTCTTTTACGCCTAATTTCATGGCATCCACCTAGAAAGGTAAAAAAATGTAAATACATGTGATGGTTCTGATAGATTTTAAAATGTGCAAACCAGGATTTCATTTATTACCGTTGTTTTGGTGTCTTTCAATGACTGGATAGTATAATTTGCTTGTTCCATATTAAAAGACTGTTGTGAAAGATTGTCCCGCTGTTGTTCATACCTATTAGAATTCAAGGAAGAATGTTAAACATGAGTCAGTACTGAGATACACAGGAAAAATCGCACAATGAAGGCTGCTGAAAGGAGGTATCGTCAAAGCCACAAGCAGAAGCCACCAGGCTGTCTGCTTATTCGCCAGGATTTGGCAAACACTGTGCCGCCTAATGCCCATGACTGCCAGAGGATCCTGTCTGTCAGATACATCAGATCATCACGATTCATCAAGCCCACAGTGTGTACAACCCAGCCTGTATTACAGAGTTCACCCTTACTCCCTCTGCCCTGCCCCAGATCCTAAGGAAACTTTGCTTTTGTTTCTGGAACTGAGGACAGTGATACCCTTCAAAGATACTCACCCACCTTACTTAAGTCCTCACCCCACCTCTTTCATACCCAGACTGCTTTAGGATTTTTCTTATTCTCTGCTTCTCTCGTGCATGGAGCACCTGCCCTTGCTACAAAGTATTTGAGACCCACGTCCCTCACCTGTACCCATCAGTCCTCACTCTAATAAGAACAATGAGTTTTCTATGAGTTATTATCTCATTTGATTCTCACCACCCTAGGGGGCAGACGTTATTATCATCCCCATTTTACAGATAAGGAACCTGAGGCAAACAGAGGTTAAGTGATTTCCCCAGCATCACACAGCTGGTAAGTATCTGAGGCGGATGTAAGAACTCAGGTCTTGTGCTCTCTGCACTGGGGCACCTCACTGCCCCTGTAGGAACTCTCTACCATTTAAGCCCCTTCTGTCCTCCCCAAAGGCTCTGCAGCAGCTGAGGTAGGCAGGGGAGGGGAGGAAGAGAGAGAGTCCCGACTGCGGCGTAACGTATGGGGGAATCTGGCACTAGAATGTTTCCTTTGGTGGGAAGGAGGGGAAGGCCCTAAAGAGATAACAACAAGTAACAATACTCACAGACGTTTATAGTCTACGCGGCGCTTTAAGATGACGAAGTGCTTAAAATACCAAAAAATGATCTCATTTGAGCCTCACATACTATGAGGTAGTTTATTATCACCAGTTATCATGATCCCCATTTAAAAGATGAGGATGGGGGTGGCTAGGTGGCATAGTGAATAGAGCACTGGTCCTGGAGTAAGGAGGACCTGAGTTCAAATCTAACCTCAGACACTTAACACAAAAACTAGCCATGTGACCTTGAGCAAGTCACTTAACCCCAATTGCCCTGCCTCCCCCCCCCAAATAATAATAATTAAAAAAAAAGAAAAACAAGGGATGGTAATTTTGTATCTATCACATCCAGCTGGAATGGAAAAAAAATCCTCCCACAGATTTGTTTAACGTAGCCAATGGCACATGCTGCGGAGATACTAAACTTTCTGCACTTTACGGTACTTGCAGGGGGCAAAAAAGACAGGTCAGAGAACATAAAAGTTTAGAGCTGTAAGTGACCTCAGAAGATCAACTTGTCCAACCTCTTCCTTTTACAAGGAAAGTGAGCAAGGTCATAAAGTGACTCATCCCACATACCTGTGTATGCAAACACTTAGTAAACAGAGAACACTCATAAAATGTTAGCTAAAATATAAAAGAGAAGAAAACTATTTCTCTTCATATGAAACAGGCTTGATTTAGAGCGATTATGGTGGTAACTTACATTCGCTTCTGCTTTAATACTCTCAAGGCTTTCTGTTTTACCATATTCTGAAAGCAAAAAGAAAATTACACTTGAATTGAAAGAAGCTGCAAATGGACCCACTGACTTGTCCAAACTCCCCAGTTTCACTCCCCTAGCATGCTCCCCCCGTTAGCAGAGCTGTGGGGAACTCACTCTTCTCCACCATAAAGCTGGGGATGCACCAAGACTATCTCCTGGCAGCCTCTCCCTCTCCCATCCTCTCTTTACTCATGGCTTCAACTAGCATTCCTTAAGCAGCAAAGGCTAAGAGCTAAGATTCCAGTCCAGATCTGTCACTAAAGTTTATCTCAATTTCTCCCAGTTACCTAAATGTCCTTGAATTCCATGACCCAAAAGCAAATTCATCTCCTTTGTCTTTATTCCCTATACTGTCTCCCCCAAAGGAATAGAAGCTCATTGTAAGCAGAGATGATTTCATTCTTTGTATCCCCAGGGTATACAGCACAGTGTCTGGATCTTCTTAAACACAATTCCAAGGGGCTCCCATTAAACCATATCTTCCTGAAACACCTGAAACAATTCATTACATTGTTGTTTGATCTCCTACAATCACTCTAGTTCTGTGGAAGTGAAAATTCACCCACCCTATAAGGTCTTAAGAAAGGCAATAAGACAGTAAGAGGGCGAGCCCAAGGCTTTCACCACTGGGGCAGAGTCCCAGTTCTCATTTTGACTCCAGTCAAACCTCTGGGTTAGAGATCATAGTTCAGCCTTTCGAGTCCTGCCCTTACCCTGTCCTGTCTGACCCTTCTCTCATCAGCAGCACCCCTTTCACCTGTGCTTTCTCCATCAATCAATCATCAATGTTAAGAGCCCACCTCCTATATACCAGGTGCTGTACTAGGCACTGGGGGTGTAAGTACAAAGAATGAAACAAGCGCTTTAAAAGAGCTTACGGTCTAATGGAGGGGACAACATAGAAATTGTATATACATATATTTTATAAATAAAGTATATATGAAGACAACATATAAAGTATATCTAAATGTATGTACATGTCTACATAAAAATGTCAAGTTAATAAATACAAACATATGTACAAAGTAGTTAGGGAAGGAGCATTCTAGTGACGGAGGAAGCATGAAGAGACTTCTTACAGAAGAAAGTTCTCGAGCTACGTCCTAAAGAGAGAAAGGGTCTTTGAGGCTGTATAAGGAGGGGATCCTACATCTGTGTAAGGAAGGCACTGGGAGATGATTTGTTATAGATTAGAAACATAGCTTTTTGGCTGGGTCAAAGGGTGCAAAATTTGGAGGAGTGTGCAAAGAGGTGGAAAAGCAGGTTTAGGGTCTGGTACGAGCTGAACCAGATACTATATTTTATCCCAAAGGTAACAGGAAGCCAAAGGATTTAACTGAATAGGAGAGCCGCATGGTCAGAGCTGTATTTAAGGAAAATCACTCTGACAGTTTGGGGAAGATAGACTGGAGTGGGAAGACTTGGAAGGAAACCCACTAGGAGGATCCTGCAAAAAGCCAGAGGGCTTGAACTAAGGTGGCAGCTGTACCAGTGGAAAGAAGAGGTAAGACTTGGGAGATGCTGTAAAGGTAAAAATGACAAGATGCAACAACTAATGGGATTTATTTCTCCTTATTTCTCACCTAGCTTCACTCCTTTAAGACTTCTCTACCATGCCCCAGAAGGCCCATTATTGGGATAACCTCAACATGCTGCAAGACCTCCGTCTCATCACTACCCTTTGCCTCTCTGATGGGAGGGTGGGGCCAGGAACTTCAAACCTTCGTGTAAGGGGAAAGCTTGGCGCAGACATCTCATTTCTCACCTGGCTGCACCGTGTCCCAAAGCTGGCTACCTTCTCCTCTCTCCTCCCTTTTAGTGTGTATTGTCTTCCCCAATCAGACTGCAAGTTCCATGAGGGCAGGAACTATCTCTCTTTTTTTTGCGTTTGTATCTCCAGTGCTTAGCACAGTGCCCAACATACAGCGGGTACTTAATAAGCGTTTCCTAACTACTGATATCTGGGATAAGGATGAGTAAGCTGCCAAGGGTCCCATGGAGGTTATAAAGGTGGGATGCCAGAAGGTGGGAGGTCTTCAATAGAAGAAGAGAAGTTTGGGCAAGGGGAGGGTTTAAGAGCAAAGACAAAGAATTTGGTTTGGGACATGTTGTGTTTAAGACGTCAGTCCATAAATTTTTATGAAGCGTCTACCACGTGCCAGACAAGACACTGTGTTAACCACTGGGGATACAAAAAGAAGCAAAGCATAGTCCCTGCCCTCAAAGAGCTCACAATCTGATGAGAAGCGACAACAGGCAAACAAAGAGTACAACCAAATTACATGCAGAATAAATAGGAAATAATTAAGAGAGGGAAAGGCACCAGAACTAAAGAGGCACTGGGAAAGGTTTTCCTGGAGAAAATGGGATTTTAGCTGGAATTTAAAGGAATTCAATGAAGCCAGCAGGAGGAGATGGATTGAGCGTGTAGAGAAGATGGCCAGGCAGAGAACTGAGGGGCCAAGGGGCTGGAGATCACGATGCTGATGAAAAGCAGGGCTTGGTAGGCAGAGCTGAGAGAACCAATAGACTGTGTTCATATAAAGGGATTTCAGAATTCTTGAAAATGGAGATGGTACAAGACAGTAAAAGATCAAGGGTATGAATATGTTTGTGAAAGTCTGAGGTGAGGAGGGGCAAGGAATAGCTCATGGGAAGCGAGCAGGTTGAGGAATTGACTGGTTAGGGCCTTTGAGGGAGAGTCACCATGTATGGTGAAGTCTCCTAGTACAATGGAAGGAGCTGAGGAGGAGAGAAAAAGAAGGGGAGTCACCTGGAAGTCTACAGACAATTGCTGCCAGAATTCTGATTGGATAGTAGATATGAATACCCTATCTCCTTCCCAAAAGGAGAGAGGTTACTGAGCAATGGAGGTTAGAAGAGAAAGTGGCACTGATAAGAATCCAGAAGTAAAGTATGGCTTGACAAGTGAGCCAAGGGGTGAAGGTAAAGCCAGTACTGGAGAGGGGGACCCACAGAGGCTGTGTCCTCAGGAGGGAGCCAGTTTTCAATAACAGTTAGAGGATGGAAGGAGTAGGAAAGAAAAGATTTAGGATGACGGGAATTTTGTTGCCTATGGAACAGGCATTCCAGAGAGCAAAGTGGAAGGGGTATGTGGTGTCTGGGTTGGAACTCTGAGATGGGAGAGCCAAGAGGGATAGGAATAAGCTCAAAGAATTCAGTGAGGCTAGATCTAGGAGTCACCTGCAGAGAGATGACAATTAAATCCATGGGAGTTAATGAGATTACCTTGAGTAGAGAGAGGAAGAGAGCCTAGGAAAGAACCTTGAGGAATGTCTCCTTTGTATTGCTCATTTATCTTTGAACTTTACTCTATTATGATAATACATTTGTGTGTGGCCAATTTCCCCACTATTACGCTGCAAGCCCCTTCACAGAAAATACCAGATCTTATTTATCTTTAGATTCCTCTAAAATTCTTTGCACACAATAGGCATTCCATAAATGTTCGCTAAATTTACTTAAATGTATCCTCCTTATGGTATTTCCACTGTAATTCTCAATAGCACTTATAACAATGCTCTGCTGGCGGAGCAATGCCACCCCAGGCATTTAAGTCACTTAAGCATTTAAAAATTCCTATAATACAGCAACTTATGAGGCACATTCCACCTTACCTTTGCAGGTCCTTCTCTCATCTTTTTTATCTGATCTTTATACTTTACCAGCTCTGAATCAAGTCTAGAAATCTTCTTGTCAATTGATTCTGCCCGGCTATCAACCTTTAGAAAGAAAAAGGAAGAAGAGTTATTTCAATTTAATACATAATTATGTAATGCAAGCACACATTGGGCAGGGGAGAAGAGGGAAGCAAGAAAAGGAAGAGAAAACATGCACATTTAGTAGAGAGTGGTAATAACACCACCTTACATTGGTAGAGTGCTTGTGCTTTCACATATATTACTTTACTTAATCCTCACAAAAACTCTGTGAGATAGGCAGGACCAGTCCTACTATTCCTCTTTTATAAGCTACGTGGCTTTTTGCTTCCCAGTCCAATGCCCTTGTCCCCCATATCTAGGGAACCACAGATAATCTGCTTAAACTATGAAGCTGCTACCTTACTGCCCTGATGTTATACCCCTACTCAAGAATCAGGGCAGTCAAGGACTCCAAAAAGGTCATGTGGTTTAATTAATTTTTATGGAGAAGTCATGCAAATGAAGTATTCTCAATCAAGAGTTCAACAATTCATGGCTTTATCTGACGTGGCTCTTTCATCCACTGACATACAGTGAAACAGAGACTCTCAGTATCAGAAGAGATACCAGAGGTCACCTCCTACAACACACACCTGAAAAGAATCCCTCCAATAACACTCCCAATAATGATTCTCTTGCTTGTGCTTGACGATGGTCATTGAGAAGAACCATCCAGGGTAGCCCATTCCACCTGTGGATAACGCTAACAGTGAGGAAGACCTTCCTGCTATCAAGACTACATCTGTCTCTTTGTCCCCTGGCTGGGCTTCTAGCTTGGGGGCAAGCAGAACAACCCAAATCTCTCTTCCACATTCCAGCCCTTTAAATACTCCATGTTCCCCTAAGTCTTTTCTTCAGGTTAATTTCCTCAATCTTTCTATGGAATGAAATCTTTCTATTCTCATGGCTCTTTAACATCCTGATCATCCTACTCCAGATTATCAAGATCTCTACTAAAATGAGGCATTCATAACTGAATACAACGCTCCAAGGATGTGGTTTGACCAGGACAGAGTATACCGGGACTATTACTTCCCTGATCTCCATAGGAGGTATCTCAATGAAGCCTAACGTTCCTTATTGTTCTATTAACTCATATTTAACCTGCAGTTCAGTAAAACCCTTTAGAGCTTAGCAGACAGTTTTAGCATCACTTCATGGCTGCCATGAACTTAGGCTTATATTGGCATAACAGATATTCAGTCTGGTATTGGGCCCATAGCTAAAGCCTTTCTAACATGGTAGGAAGTGACAAAACAACATCTGACTGGGTCATTTTCAAGAACCCAAGGTTACCTCCATACTACAAAAAGGCACCAGAGTAGGATTTTAGTGGAGGTTTTCTTTGGGGGATCTTTTTCAGGAGGTGATCAGTGAATTCTTTCAAGTTCTATTTTGGCCTCTGGTTCTAGAATATCCGGGCAATTTTCCTTGAGAATTTCTTGAAAGATGCTTTCTAAGTTCTGTTTTTGATCATGGCTTTCTGGTAGTCCAATAATTTTTAAGTTGTCTCTCCTGGATCTGTTTTCCAGGTCAGTGGTTTTTTTCAAGGAGATATTTCACATTGCCCTCTATTTTTTCATTTGTTTGGATCTGTTTGATAGCATCTTGATTTCTCATGAAGTCATTTGCTTCCATTT
>CM053590.1:205672120-205730206 GCA_028646515.1 Pseudochirops corinnae | reverse complement strand
CTTCTCCTCATTGGCTTTTTGGGCCTCTTTTGACATTTGAATTAGTCTATTTTTAAGGTGTTATTTTCTTCGGTCAGGTTGTTGACTCTCTTTTCATGATTTTCTTGCATCATTCTCATTTCTCTTCCCAATTTTTCCTCCACTTCTCTTATTTGGTTTTCAAAATCCTTCTTAAGCTCCTCTATGGCCTGTAACTACTTTATATTTTTCTTGGAAGCTTTTCGTGCAGGAGTTCTGAGTGCGTTGTCTTCCTCCTGTTCCATGCTTTGATCCTTTTTGTCCCCCAAAAAGGAATCTAAAGTCGGATGGCTTTGCTTGTTTTGCTTCCTTTGCTTGCTCATATTGCCAGTTGATTAACTTGACTTTTGAGGTCTTTGCCACAGTAGAACTCTGCTTCCAGAGGGGAGAGCTTTGTCCCAAATTGCTGGGGTTTTCGCAGCTGCCGGAGCTATTAGAAGGCTGCCATCTCTACAGCCCCCACCAGCTTTGGTTCACTGGTCACACACCTCAGGACCACCACCCAAGACCACGATCTCGATCCAGGAAGGTTAAGGCAAGAGCACTTAGTCTCTGAATGGTCACTTGGCCTCCCTGCAATCTGCAGGCTGAGAGCTCTGAAGTAGCCACGTGGAGGCAGCTGCAGGGCCACCATTTCCGCTGCTTCTGGCTCTGGGGGCAGAGGGCCAGACCCGCTCCTCCATCCTCCCCGAATTCAGCTGAGTTCCATTGACCTTTCACTTTGTCTTTGGCATTTATGGGTTGATAATTCTGAAAACCACCGCAGCTTCTGGTGATTCACTGTCCCTAATGCTCAGCCGGGCTGGTTGGGCTGCCCTGGGGTTAAAACCACGGGGCTGGGCTTGGCTCCCAGCATTCTGTGATGAACCCTTCGTGTCCGCCTGCCAGGCTGCTTTTAGCAAGAGCTTTGTTTCTCTGTCACTTTGTGGGTTCTGGGGCTCTAAAGTTTGTTTATAGTCATATTTTATAGGTATTTGAGGTGGTTATGGGGGGAGCCACGGAGTTTCCCTGCTTCTATGCTGCCATCTTGACTCTGCCCCCCTTCTCCATAGGTTTTTATAACATTAATCTCTCCTAGTTCTCCTACCTGTCTAAGGGCTCCTTTTCAGTTTCCTTTGCTGTATTTTCAAATAGCTCTTGATAACCAATCGTGGATGTCTCTCAAGACCCTATCTCTCTGTACTATTTCACTTGGTGATCTCATCAGCTCCAATGAATTCAATGATCTATGCTGATGATTCTCAAGTCTTCTTGTCTATCCCTAACCTCTCTACTGTCTCACTTCTCCAACTACCTATTAGATATCTCAAATTGTATGGGCTGTAGACATCTTAACATTCGACATGTCCAAAACAACTCATTATCTTTCCCTTAAGCTCTCTTTCTAATTTTCTTATTATTGTCAGGGGCACCACCATCCTCCTCTCCTGCACCATGTTGGTGGTATGGGCCCTCACTGCCAGATCATGCCTAGACTATTGCAATATTTTACTGGTTGATATTCCTTCCTCTGAGTTTTCTCCACTCCAATTTCATTCTCTAATCATCTATAAATCAATCTAAAATTCAGGTCTGACCAGTGGCTTCCAATCACCTCCAAGATCAAATACAAAATTTTCCACTTGGCATTTAACACCTTTCATAACCTGACTCCTTCTTACCTTTCCAGTCTTCTTATACTTTACTCCCCACCACAAAATCTGCAAACCAGTGACACTAGCCTTTACGCTGTCCTTTGAACAAGACACTTCATCCTCACCTAATGGCAGCTGACTTTATGGGTCTCCTATACCACCCAACCACACAGGCCAATAAATAATGTAGTAAAAAAAAAAAAGGCTGGGAAAAGTGTACCATCAAATTCAGAATCTGTGCAGGAAGGACTCTTCTGCTCTCCTCAGGTTTATGGAATCCCCAAGAGCTCCTACCACCACTTAACAGTGCTACCCATCCAAGTATCTGCATGCAGGCTTGAAGGACTTTGTAGTCTAGTCTCCCTAGGGCCAAGACCAGGGTTCCTGGTCGTCCTTGCTAAGGGGCCCAAAGGCCATCCACCTGAGTCAGTGCTCTGGAAAGGGGAAAGGGTGGCTAAATACAAAAGGGATTGCTAACCATGGGCAGCCCTGTAACTGTCCTGGCAGGAGACCCTAATAGGTACATAGAGGCACTTCACTCTCCAATGGCATTTTGGAGCAGACTGCTGAGGAGGGGGGGCATCCTGGCTCAGCTGGAAGAGGGTGGAAGACACCCTATCAAGTCAATTAACAAACATTTACTAAATAGTTTATTATGTGCGAGTGTTGCTGACTAATTAAACTTACGCTTTTTAGTGAATGCAACAAAGTGTACAAATAATGCTCTCTAAGAACAAACCATCAAGTGCTGCCTCAGAAGTTCTCCCGGGCTTCTTTCCTTCCAGACTCAGTAGTGTCCCTCTCTGCCTAGCTGGATGCTATGCATCTTCTCTCTGGAATAGCCTGTGCAACATCTGTCAACCCATCAGCACTGCCCTCAAGCCTAGGTGGCCTTCCCCGAGTCTCAAGTGCAGGAAATACAAGAACCCGTGCTCGGGAGGCCTCTGGGCCTCTGGGGAGGCCTTGGGCCTCTGGTGCGTTTTTATATTTTTAGTTATGAATACTTCAAAGCTGTTTAGCACAAAATGTGATTTGTAATTTACTTTAAAATGATGGATAAATGGTATCATATTGCTTGTCTTCTCAAGGGGTGGGAGAAGGGTGGGAGGGAGGGAGAGATTAAATGAATGTTAAAAAAATTTAATGTAATTGGAAAAGACAAGAAAATCAATAAAAATATATTTCAAAGTTACTTTAAACATTTCCTGTGCTATTTTGTATCTGTCTTTTCAGAGGGGCCATATATGCTTAGGAGCTATTAACAATATATACATGTTACTTTACATCAGATATATACATATATTATATATATGAAATTATATATAGAGAGAATTATATGTATATAATATACACATACTTTACAACAGAAGTTCTTATATTATTGAAAAGCAACTTACGCCAAACAACTTGGACACGCAATGGAGACGCAAGCCAAAATAGAATCGTTTATGCTAAGCTGGCAAATGATTTTATTAAGGTAATAAGACTTCTTCTCACTACATTATCACTCATAATGAATTGGCAAACATTCCTAATATTTTACTGAGGGACTAAAACTTCTTCTCACCTCAGCCAGGCACTGCACTAACTCTGGAGTACAAAGAAAGGCAAAAACAGGCTAAGTGACTGGATATAAGATACAGACAGAGTAGATGGAAAGTCATAGGGAGGTGCTAAGCAGGGCGGACCAGGAAAGGCCTCCATCTGAAGGTGAGAGATGTACTGAGTCTTGAAGGAAGCCAGAGAAATTAAGAGGTGGAAGTGAGGGAGCATGTCATTCCGGGCACAGTGGACAGCTGTTGCAAACGCAGAGGCAGGAGAGATGGAGTGTCTTTCTTGTCCAGTTTTGTCCAGGTTCTGTCATTCATTCAGGGGACCATTAAATGTTTCGACTGGACCCAGATAGCTCTGGAGGAGAAAGTGAGACTGACTTTGCACAGCTCTTCAATTCACTTACATGCCATGATATCACCTCCCCTATGTCATGGTCTTCTTGGAGAATGAAGGACAAACACAACCTCTCTAAGTAAGAAAGCCAACCAAAGGGGATCCATCTGGAACTGGCCAGTTGGGCAGCGTTGCTCCTTTCCTTTCCTTCCCTTTTTCTCTCTGTCCACGTAGGATATTATAACCTTATATGCAGGTGCTCTGCCTGAAGAAATGTAAATTTTGAGCTCTGAATTTTTTTTTCTTAAGGACTATACCTTAAACCCAAATCACTCTTGCTCTCATTGATTGGCCAACAGTAAGTCCCAGGCCAAGCCCCACTTGGTCATTGTTTGTGTCCTGATTGGCTCAGAGAGAATGTAAATAGCAATTGTTTCTGTTTTGACCAGAAACCCTGAGAGTCTTTGTCTCTCAAATTGGTTTTTTTTTCCTAAGAGGCCATTCTCTGCCTCCTTTCTTACCTAGCCTTAATCATTGAATGGGTCTTGCCTCAGTCAAACTGAGACCTGTTAAAGACCTTAGTTTAAAAAGGCCAAGGTCTCCCACCACTTCCAGGTCATTCTGATCGCGCCAATGGACCCAGATGGATCTGGAGGAGAAAGTGAGACTGGTGACTTTGCACAGCCCTCCCTCACTTAAATCTACTTCACTTGCCTGTCATAGCATCACCTCCCTGATGTCAAGAACAAAGGACAAACCATAATGAATATTTCCAAGGGGGCGCTCTTCAGGGACATAAATTATCCCAGTTCTCATCTTGTAAAAGGGCCGAATTTCGAAGACAGTTGCCCAACAAGACAATGCATTGCTCATATAAGTGGTGAGTTCCCTGTCAATAGAAGCATTTAAACAGAACTTGATGCAGAAGAGATTCATTCTTTGGGATGGGGTTAGATTAGATGACCTTTAGGGTCTCTTAAATTTCTAAGGTTCTTGGATTCCAAGTGTAGCTTGGAATTAGGAGGCATCTGTATTCTCTAAATAAATCTCTCTTGCATTTGTCTTCATTCTATATGAGGAGGTGCTCTCCGGACTAGACAAAGATCATACTCTGTAACCTCACTGTATTGATCAGGAAACTTCCTGTTCAATCCTCCTGATATGAAATTGAGAAAGGAAGACCACAACCCTAGGAGTCAGTTGCCTTTGGGTTGAGTCCTTATTGACTTGCAGCTTGCCAGTGATTGTGAGCAAATCACTTAATCTTTCTGGCACTCAGTTTCCCCACATATAGAGTGAGAGTTGGATTAAATGTGCACTAAGGTTTGGGAGTTCTATGATTCAAAAGTTGGGTGGGCTTTTCATTCTGACATCTTTCTAGTCATGCCCATAACTGCTGCTACTGGGGAAGCTGAAGCTGGTGGATCATGTGAATTCAGGAGTTCTGAGCAGTATTACCAGTAGTGGGATCAGGCCCATGTGAAGCTGCTATACTTGTCTGGGCAAGATAGGGAGAGCCAGGAGAAAGAGACTGAGAAACAAAGAGACAGCAAAAAAGACAGAGAAAAACATAGACAAAGTGAGAAGGGAAGGAGAAAGGAAGCAAAGAAAGGGGGGAAAGAAAGAGAAAGAAGAATTCTATCTCCCTTATTCTCCCTACGCTCTCTTCCCTCCCCAGAACCAATGTACTCTCCCACCTTCAAATGCCTTCCCTTGATGAAGAAATACTTGGTGTATTCTCAGTAAAGAAATGTAGGTAGCATCCTATTGGTGATAACCTCTGAACTTCACGAAGTTCCCTTGGTGGTTTCAATGACAATACTCATGCTGGTTCTGCAGATCGATTTTATTGTTCTCTGTACGGAATGTATCTAGTGGGGAAGGGGAGAAGGGACCATATTTCTAAAGCAGTGAGAAAAGGTCCACATGGTTTCCTTTTGAATATTTCTTCTCTAGCATACTCCATCCTTTGTAATCTGGATATCCTGTTTAGTTGTTCTACAATTAAAAGAGAAAAGAATTAATTACAAATTATAAATGAATTACTGTTTTCTCATTACTGTGACTATCATATCAGCTTTAGAGCTACAGGGAAAATATAGGGAATTCTCTAAGTGCCCCAGCCTCCCAGCCCCATTTTTTACGTAAGGAAATTTGGATCCAGAGAAGTGACTTGCCGACAGTCACAAGGGGCCAGGGTTGAAATTTGCATCCAGGTCCTTTTACTCCAAATCCACTGTTCTTTCTAAGGCACCATACTAGCTATCCACATTTATGATATAGCAAATATATCGATTTTTTTTAACAACTAGCTCTCTCTAAAGGCAACATAGTATATGAGCACTAAAGTGTGAGTCAGGAAAATCAGAGTTCAATTCCTGTATCTCATATTTACTAACTATGTGATCCTGGCACTTCCCTTAGCTTCTTTGTTTCTCAGGTCATTCCCTAAGTCTAAGTTATTGAGAGGGTCCTTCGGTATCTGAGAGTTTTTCAAAGCTTTATCCAACGTTGCTTTGATGAACTTGGATGCATGAAAGCTGTGTGCCAATAGATATCCTCCCAAGTTGTAAAGGCTTGGTGTACAGATCTGGCAATGGATTGTGATCTAGGAACCAGGCTTTTTAAACTTGGAGAGGCTAGATACCACCCACCTTTAACCATAGGAAAGAATGGAATAATGGGTATCAAAGAGCAAAAGAGCTCAGCATGCAGCCCAAAATGACCTACCCTGCAAATCTAAGCCTAACTGTAAATGAAAATTGATGGACGTTTAATGAAAAATGCATTCAAAACATCCCTAGAATTAAAACTGGACCTGAAGGAATTATTTGTTTTTCAAATACTAGACAATAGAAACGCAATAAGGCTAAACAGATACAGCAACCAAGGACGACAAAAACAAAATAACAACAGAAAGACCATTAAGAGATTTCTTTCTAAATGTACGTGAGACAGCAAGGTTGAAAACAGAAGTCAAATGGAAGTGAAGGTGGAGAAACAGGCTTGAAACATCATCAATTAAATCTCGTAACACCCCCCTAGTGAATCATTGTTTTTTTGGCAGATAATTTAGAGAATAATAAAGTGAATAAAAAGGGAGAGGGGAAGAAGAAGATAGAGGGAAATGAGGGACATACCCTAATCTAGTCAAAAGCTATCAATGAAGGAAAAAAAAACTACAGTCCTCTCTCAGGAAGAAGAGAACCACAGAGGCAAAGGGAGAGGCTGAAAAAGGGGAAAGGAAATTGGGAAATCTTGTTTTAGTGGTGGTGGGGGTACCACTGATGAATGCTCCTGTAGGAGAAAAAAGATATTCCATAAAGGAATTTGGGGACCTTGCAACTGGTACAATCTGCAGATTTACTGCTTAGAAAGTACTCCTGCCTCAAAGGGAATCAGACATCTTGGAAGAAACTGACACCAGAAGGATGACGGGGCATGGACCCAGGTGAGAGAGCTTAAGGCAAATGGGGGAAAAATGACCAAGGAGAGGACAAAGGTCAGTGATGAACCACACAATCAGGAAAATAGGAAAATTCGACAATGGGGCAACATTTTCTCTATCACCTGCAAGAATTATATCTATGAAATTATTTCTATGGCCCCCTTCAAAAAAGGGGTGGGGAAGCAAAAGCTACAAGGTGATAATACAGAAATTGTTTGGAAGACAGATCCCAAAATAGGTACCTTGGAAGTTTAATTCTATTGAAGAATGGAGATTAAAAAAGGACTAAATAAGAATGAGAGTGTAGTCCCAATGCAATATTCACAGCACTGATGGCAACTATGAATATGCCATCATATTCTCAGTCACAAAATGTAACAGACTCTCCAAAGAGAAGACAGAAGCAAAACATTTATTCAGACACCAGAAAGTCAAATCCCAACACCAGGAAACCAAATCCATCATAGCAACAAAGAAGCTAATATACCATAGCAAAGCAGGGAGCCATATTATCCTTTAGCCTTTCCACAAACAAACAGTCACAAGCCTAGCTGTCTCCTTGCGTACCTGTCCTCTCCCACCATCTAGCTGCTCTAATTCCCAGCTTCCTGTGGGCTCTGCTCTACCCTTCAGCAAGTTCCTCCCCCTACAGACTCCGTGTGATTACATTCAGTTTACTGGGGGGCAAGGGAGATCTTCAAATTCCTATTACCATTACAGAGGACCATTAATCAAAGAATAAAAGTCTAAAATAGACATGGAAGATAAATAATGGACTGAAGGAAAGAAAGCCTTTTTAAAAAAGGTACGAAACTGGGACACTGATGCATTGTTGGTGTAGTTGTGAACTAGTCCAAAAATTCTGGAGGGCAACTTAGAACTATACCCAAAGTGCTGTATAACTGTGCATACTCTTCCATCTAGTAATACCATGACTGGGTCTATATCCGAAAGGCATTTTTTTTAAAAAAGGGAAAATTATCTATTTGTACAAAAACATTTATAGCAGCTCTTTCTGTGGAAGCTAAAATTGGAAATTAAGGAGATGCCCATCAATTGGGGAATGGCTGAACAAGCTGCAGTATATGATTGCAATGAAATATTATTGTGCTATAAGAAATGACATGCAGTAGACCAATATCTTACACCATATATCAAAATCAAGTCTGAATAGGTGCATGATCTAGGTATAAAGGCTGATACTGTAAGCATGCTGGAGAGCAAGGAATAGTTTACCTGTCAGATTTATGGAGTAGGGAAGACTTTATGACCAAACAAGAGCTAGAGAGCATTACAAAACGCAAAATGAATAATTTTTATTACATTAAATTGAAAAGATTTTGTGCAAATAAAGTCAATGTAACCAAGATTAGGAGGGAAGCAGAAAATTGGGAAAGAATTTTTATAGCCAATGTCTCTGATAAAGGCCTCATTTCTAAAATATACAGAGAATTGAGTCAAATCTATAAGAATGCAAGTCATTCCCCAACTGATAAATGGTCAAAGGATATGAACAAACAGTTTTCAGAGGAAGAAATTAAAGATATCCATAAGCGCATGAAAGAATGCTCTATATCACTATTGATTAGAGAAATGCAAATTGAAACAACTCTGAGGTATCACATCTCACCAGCCAGATTGGCTAAGATGACAAAACAGGAAAATGACAAATGCTGGAGAAGATGTGGGAAAAATTGGAATACTAATGCATTGTTGGTGGAGTTGTAAACTGATCCAACCCTTCTGGAGAGCAATCTGGAACTATATGCAAAGGACTATAAAAAGTGCATACCCTTTGACACAGCAATGTATCACAAAGAAATCATAGAAGTGGGAAAAGGACCTGTATGTACGAAAATATTTATAACAGCTCTATTTGTAGTGGCAAAGAATTGGAAATCAAGGGGATGCCCATCTATTGGGGAATGACTAAACAAGTTGTGGTATATGAATGTAATGGAATACTATTGTGCTATAAGAAATGAGGAGCAGACAGACTTCATAATAACCTGGAGAGACTTATATAAACTGATGCTGAGTGAGGAGAGCAGAACCAGGAGAACTTTATACACAATTACAGACACATTGTATGTGTGACAACTAACTTTAATAGACTGGGCTCCTCTCAGCAATGCAAGGTTAGAAGACAACTACAAAAGACTTGTGATGGAAAGGGATTTTTCACACCCAGAGAAAGAACTACAGAGTCTGAATGCAGATTGAAGCAAACTATTTGCTCTCTCTTTTTTGTGTTTTGTCTTGTTTTGTCCCTTCTTTCTCATTGTTCACTCCATTGGTTATAATCCTTCTTTACAACTTGACTAATGTTCAATGTAAAGGTATTTGTAGAATCTATATTTGATTACATGCCACCAAAGTGGGGGGAGGGGGGGAAGGGAGAAAATAAGAAGGGGGAGAACATTTGAAACTCAAGGGATTGTGGAACTGAATGTTGTAAACTAAAAGTGAATAAATAAATTTAAATTAAGAAAAAGAAATGACAAGCAGGATGATTTCAGAAAAACCTGTGAAGATTTACCTGAACTGATAAAAAGTGAAGTGTGCAGAACCAGAACATTGTATACAGTAAAAGCAACACTGTGTGATGAGCTGTGAAAAACTTAGCCATTCTCAGCAACAGAATGATCCCAGACAATCCCAGGGGACTCCTAATGAAAAAGACCATCAGCCTCCAGAGAAAGCACTGACATCACCTGAGTACGGACTGAAGCAGGCTAGTTTCATTTCTTACTTTCATTCTTTTTTTTAAATTCAAGTCTTCTTTTGCAAAATAGCTAATATGGAAATGTTTTACATGATTGCACATGTATAACCTATACTTGATTGCTTACTATCTTGGGGAGGTGAAAAAAGGGGAAGGGAAAGAATTTAGGACACAAAACTTCAAAAAAATGTTTAAAAATTATTTTAACATGTAATTGGGGGGAATAAAATATTCTGCTTTTTTAAAAATAAAAAGCTACAGAAAATGAAATTTAAAAAAACAACCTAATGACCAAAACAAGTTGAAAGAGAGGAGAGAAAGGGGGGAATTCTGCTTGACTGTTACCTGAGAGAGAGAAAAGAGAGGAAGAAGTAAATAATTAGATAAAAGAAACCAAGAAAAAGTACTAAGCGAAACTCCAAAACCAGGGTAAGGGGTAACAAAAGGGAGGAGGGGAGGACTTGGGGGTGAGAACAGGATTGTTTTCAAATAGATTACAAATTTGTAGCTCTTTAATATATCTTAGTGCTTCATGAGTCACATTTTTTTTTATGGAAATGTAACAATGAATTATAGGTTTAAAAATGCTAAACATAAATAGAGGAAATTCCTGTAGTGGGTAGAGGATGGACTTGGTGACCTCTAAGATTCCTAGTCCATGTATTGATTGAGGATTCTATATCATTGCATTGCATGTTACAACATTCCCTAGCTTTATGCTCACAATAAGTGTATATTAGTAGATGCTGTTTTTGCTTTGTCGATTAACTTTAATCAATCAATCAACCAATAAACTTGCATTTATTAAGCACCTATGTGCCAGGCACCATGCCAAGTGCTGGGGATGCAAAGAAAAGCGAAAAAAAATCCCTGCTTTTGAGAAGCTCACAGTCAAATGGGAGAAAACATGGAATCAACTAAGCACAAATAAGATGTATAGAGGGTAGCTGGGAGCAGTCTCCGAAGGAAGGCGCTAAGATTAAGGAGAATGGGGAAGGGCTTCTTGTAGAAGGTGGGATTTGAACTGACACCTAAAGGAAACCGGGAGAGCCAAGAGATGGAAGGGTGAGAGTTCCAGGTCTAGAGAGACAAGTGAAAATGCCCAGAGGAGCTGAGAGATGCAAGGAACATCAAAGAGTCCAGTGTCACTGGGATGAAGAATATGTGGACGGGAGTGAGGCAAACTGGAAAGGAAGTGTCCAGGTTCTGTAGCTGTGAATTCTGAACGCAGGACTTTATATTCGCTCCTTCAGGTAACTGGGAGCTGCTGGATTTTATTGAATTGCGTGGTCAGATCTGCACTTTGTGAACGTCACTTTGACATCTGGGTAACCATGAGAGTTGGCTTGCCTCAACTTCCTGCTCTGCTTCTGACTCATAGGGTTTAATTTCTTTTTCTTTTTAAGTTTCATTGATGCCTTTTGTCTTTATATAAAATTAACTTCAAGATATATCCTTCTTCCCCCTTTGCCCCTTGCCCAGTGAGTCCTCCCTTTTCACAAAGGAAAAAAACCCATTTGTTTGTTTGTTTGTTGTTCATTTTAGGGTCCTCATGAGTATAGAAAGAAGATAAGATAGATTTAGAGTCTGATGACCTGAAAGTTTGGTTAAAGGCTAGGCGATATGTACATTCATATTGTTTATTCCCTTAAAGCCAAACATGTATGGAATATACATGAATACATACATGCATGCAGCCAGATCAGATCTGACTGCCTGAACAACAGAATGAGAAGGCTTAAATACATTTTAGAACCATCCCAATTCAGGGTGGCCATGTCAGCTCAAATTTCTGGTCTCCATACATATTTAATCATGGTATGAGAAAGCAATTTTCTTAATTGAATAGGTGGTAAATACACTAAAATAAGAGAGTTGATAAAGTGTCCATTGGAAAAATTATGACCCAGGATATCTGGGTTTTCTTTACCATTAACTGGCCATAACATGGTATATGTCCATAAAATATTAAGATAAGAAAAAAGGCCCATTCCTCAAGGTGGTGTCTCCTTAATGACCATAAAGTCAGCCCCATCTGGCCTTCCTGACATAGGGAGAGGGATTCTCTGAGTTTACTCAGAGAGCAAAGAAGCTGTTGGGTCCGGGATCTTCTTCTGCTTCATTAGTTCAGGCTCTGGCTCTTACTGAGGTTATTAAATTGATATTAAGTGATTATCAAGTTGGAAGGAACATTTGAGGTCATCTAACCCACCTCTTTGGTGGCTGTGTACATAGACTGCCAGGCTGAGAGTTAGGAAGACTAATTTTCCTGAGTTCAAGTCAAGCCTCAGACACTTACTAGCTGTGACTCTGGGCAAATCACTTCACCCTGTTTGCCTCAGTTTCCTCATCTGTAAAATGAGCTGGAGAAGGAAATGGCAAACCGCCCCAGTATGGGGTCACAAAGAGTTGGACATGACAGAAAAACCACTGAACAACAACAAAAGGTCGCTCTCTCAATGTAAAGATGAAGAAACTGGGACCCGAGGGAGGCTAAATGATTTTCCTTGGCTCACATAGGTGATAGGAGTTGGAGGCGGGATAGGAACCTAGTCTGTGCTTGTCTAAGTTGGAAGGGATCTTAGAAAGCAGGCCCTGTAATCCAAACTCCTGATTCCATAGATGAGGAGACAGTCCTAGAGAAAAGTAAAACATATGATCTGAGGGCTAACACCAAGTTAGTCTGAGCTTGTGGGCTTGGACCAGCTTCCATTATGCTGTATTCCTTCTTTTTTTTTGAGGGAATCAGGGTTAAGTGACCTGCCAGAGTCACACAGTATTTGAGGTCGGATTTGAACTCAGGTCCTCCTGACTCCAGGGCCAGTGCTCTATCCACTGCACTACCTGGCTCTTACTTCTTAAGTCATCGTATTTTGAACAGAATGGTTCTTGTGGCAAGGAACAGGTGAGATGGGGGTGCAAGGAGATAGTTTCTCAGCCTGGGCTGGTTATGGCAATGGTATGAAATGTCAAACACGCAGCCTGAACAACTCTCCAGAGTGAGGCTAAAACCAGATTAAAATAGAATTGGGAAATAGTTAATAAAATACAATAGATTATAAAACGGAAATACAGATAAGTAAAATACAATAGAAGATATGGTTATCTAAGTTAATAGGAAGCCAGCAGCAGTACTTATGTACAGTTTAGTAGCCCTCATTGTGATTTGAATTAGATACCACTGATGTGGATTATGTTACAATGCCAAAAGACTCAGTTAAATGTAAAATTAGAAAGTGAACTTACATTCTTGTAACACACAGTTGGCATTCATTGTCATAGGTCTTCCCATTGGTTCCACAGATGGGCTTGTACAACTTGGGGCACACTGGGATTTCCCTCATGTGTTCACAGAGTGGCTGAGGAAAGACAGATGTGTCATTCAGAGAGAAAAGTTCACTATTCTCACTTGTATTTAAGCCTGTTTAGAAGGAACTTTGTGGAAAAGGTTTTTGATAACCGTTCAACTAGTTTTCAAGGAAAGACTTTACCCTCCAAATTCTCTGGAATGCTTAAGAGAGGGGCAAACCCATAAACTGTGAACATTGCCTTTCTTGAGAATCAGTCCTCAGATAGACACCCACTCTCTCAATTTCATGTTAGAATTTTAATTCTTATTGCCAGTTTCTGCCAAATCAGCAGTAGCAGTTGGCTTGCCCTTACAGATATGAACCCTTCAGGAAGACAGAGCCCAAATGTGGGAAGTTGGTCCAAGATCTGATAGTTCCTTTACTTCACCATCAAAGGTTTTGATTCATCTTTGTGGCTATCACCTACACTGTAGATTGTAATCCCTTCATGCCTTAGGAGATACTTTTATGAGATGCTTTGATTTTTTAAAAATAATTGTAAACTTTTTTTTGATGAGTCTCTTTAGACTTGGCTGGACTGAATCTCAAAAAACAGATAACTCAAGTTGAGTTGAATCAACAAGTGTTTATTAAATGCTTAAGTATTGGTGCATATGCCAGGCACTTTGTTAAGTGCTAAGATACAAAGGAATGAAAAAAAAAATCCCAGCTCTTAAGGAGATCAGAGTCTAATTGGGGAAACACTATACCAACAACTGGGCAGCTGGGTGACTCAGTAGAAAAATTCCTGGGCCTGGAGTCAAGAAGATCTGAGTTCAAATTCAATTGCAGACTCTTATTAGCTATGTGACCTTGGGTAAGTCACTTAACCTTTTTTTGCCTTAATCCTCTGGAGAAGGACATGGCGAACCACCCCAGTACTTTTGCCAAGAAAATGCCAGCGACAGCATGGCCCATGGGGTCACAAACAGTTGGGCACAACTGAACAAAACCAAATATAAATGTTAGCTATAATTGTTGGGTATCATTAGCTAAGGAAGGTGAATTTTGATGGCTGGAAGCCGCCCAGTTAACTTTGGGTTTACTGGCTAGGCTTCTTTCTTTCCTTCTTTTCTTTGATGGGGTGCTTAGGTGTCTGTGCTTGAACTCTAATTTGTAAAATCACATTTCTCCCTAGCCTCAAAACACTGCCTCGGGCAGTTTCTCTCTAGCTCAAGGATAGCATGCCCTAACAAAATACATATCTTTCTTCCTGATACAATGCTCAGGTGCTCTTACAGAATTTAGTAGGTGGACCCGACTGTATACTGGCTGAAGCAGCTGTGTATGGGGTCACTATCATATGTATCCTAGACTCAGTCATATGTATACTCCCTAGCTCATTATATATATCCTGTATCCCTTGTTAGCTTGGAACACAAGTCTATTCCCACCATCTATCTTGTCTAACAGGACATTGATGGGGACCACCTGAGTTTTTTCAGTCAGCCTTGACTGCTAGCTGACTTGGTGACATTTCAAGCCTAAAACCACACCTCCAGGCAGCACCCCCTTGGGCTATTTCCCAGTGAATTCTGGGTAATATGCCTGCACAGTAGATATTAAAAGTGTATGTTCCTTTAAGAACTGACCACTCATCAACTCCACCCTGACTCACCTATTTAGCATAATTGGCACAGGTTTTACTAACAATTTTCCTATAAAAACTTAACTCTACCCCTTTAAGGTTGCAGATTCCCTAAGATCTTCTGCCCACTGTAAAGTTTAACAATAAACTTTTACCATCCTGGATTAAAGATTGCTTGGGACCGTGAATTCTTTCCAGACTACTTTCCAGGGATTCTGGCTGTTGGGGTTCCTGAAACACAAACCCTCTCTTGTCGCCTTTCTTTCTTTCTTCCTTCCTTTCTTTTTCTTTCTTTCTTTCTTTCTTTCTTTCTTTCTTTCTTTCTTTCTCTCTCTCTCTCTCTCTCTCTCTCTCTCCCTCTCTCCCTTCCTTCCTTCCTTCCTTTCTTCCTTCCTTCCTTTCTTCTTTCCTTCCTTCCTTCCTTCCTTCCTTCCTTCCTTCCTTCCTTCCTCTCATTCTCTCTTTCTTTCTTTTTTCTTCCTTTTTCTTTCTTTCACCAAACCTTACACTCATTTCAATGTGGAACTCATAGAGTGGACCGTAATAGGTCCCTGCCCAAGTACCACTTCATGGCTATAAAGTGGGCCCTCCTGGCTCAACTGAATGTCAAATGGTAACTGTTTCTCTTTTTACCAGCAACCCTGAGCATCTTCCCTCTCCCGGTTTGATTGTTTTCACCCTCTTTTTTAAATTAAAGGGGCCATTCCTTAGCCTCTCTTCTTAAAGAGGCCTATTCACTAAATGGATGTTACCTCACTCAAAGTGAGAACCTGAAAAGGCTTTAGCTTAAAAGGGTCAGGGTCTCCTATTGCATCCTGGGCCATCTCCAGTCATTCTGATGACTATCTGGCCACTGGACCCAGATGACTCTGGAGGAGAGAGTGAGGCTGGGACCTTGCACAGCCCTCCCTCCTTCAAATCAAAGTCAACTGCAAGTCATGTCATCATTTCCCTGATGTCATTGTACTCAGATAATTTGTGTTGACAAACACAACAACAAATAAAATATATACATTATGAATTGGAGACAATCAACAAAGGGAAGCACTGAAAGGGATTAGGAAGCGTCTTTCAGAAGGTAGGATTTAATCTGAGACCTTAAGACAGCCAGAAGAGCCAGGAGGAGGAGATGAAGACCTCCTGTGTGAGAAGCAGCCAGGAGACCAGCCTCTGTGGACACAGAGGATGTAGAAGGGAATAAAGCACAGGAAGACTGGCATGGCAGGGAGGGGCCGGGTTAAGAAGAACTTTGAAAGCCAAGTGGAGGATGCTAGGTTACAGGAGTTGCTCCTACTTGTGCTTAACACATAGTAGGCACTTAATAAATGTTTATTGATTGATAGGGAGCCACTGTGATTCACTGCATAAAAAACAGATGCAGAATTTAACAGGCCTCTACACAAAGACTGTCTAGCTTTGTGGGAGCCACCAGAGTTTGGGCTCTGTGGGCATAGCCTTTGAGAGTCAATTGTCACCTACATGCCATGGTGACAAGTGAAGGGTGCGAGGACAGAAGGAGTGTTTAGCACCTACCCAGCATGCTTTGGTTTGTTTGATAAAGGGCAGTAACCAATTTAGATCATTGGAGACCCCAAAGCTATTAGCTGAGGAGGGCTTGAGTGGAAGTGATGCACCATTATCCTAGGATATTCACTGTAAAAACAGAGGTGGGGATGGCGTGGGACCATTGAGAGGGGTCTTGCTTGCTTAAAATCACTTAAATTGGCTTATGCACATTTAATACTGGTAGTTAGAGGACTGGTGCCTATTCCCCTTATAACTAGATGGCTCTGCATATGCTGTGTAATTAAAATTAAATTTAATTAAATTTTTAAATAAAAATGAAATTTAATCAAAATTTGTCACCAGATTTTGAACCTTTTCTAATTGATTCAGAGACATGTTTCTCTCCCTGACCTTTCCTATCCACTAATGACTAGAAACCCATTATCCTTCTATATTTTCAGATGTAGAATGGCGAGTTTCTAGCAATGAATTTGTGTTTATTGGTACTTCTACTCTTTCTGAACCCTTTCTTTCTTTCTTTCTTTTTTCTTGGAGGGGGGAAGGCAGGGCAGTTGGGGGTAAGTGACTTGCCCAAGGTCACATGGCTAGTAAGTGTTAAGTGTCTGAGGTCGGATTTGAACTCAGGTCCTCCTGACTCCAGGGCCAGCGCTCTATTCACTGCACCACCTAGCGGCCCCTGAACCCTTTTTTCCTAGAACCCTTCATAGAAGGGTGACTGAATTATTCCAATTTGTTTTAGAGCAGTTCAGGTTTCACAGTAAGAACTACATGGTGACTTGTGGATGTGTGTGCACTGAGTCTAGAAGGTGCCTTCACAGCAGAGGCTGGACAGTCACTTGCCTCGGACATCATGGAAAGGATTCGTTTGTTGGTAATGAGTGCAGGCTTAGGTGATCTTCTTTGACTCCGTCAGGCTCTGAGAGCCTGTGATTCTTTAAAATCACGTTTTAGTGAAATCTTAGGCTAATTCCTTGGAGAAGCATTTATAGGACACATCAAAAACATGCTAGTTGTAACTTCACATGGAAAATTGATACTATATTGCTTGCCTTCTCAATGGGTTTCTTTCTGGAGTGGTTTGTCATTTCTTCTCCAGCGGACTATGGTAAACAGAGGTTAAGTGACTTGCCCAGAGTCACACAGCTACTAAGTGCCTGAGACCCAAATTTGGATCAGATCTTGACTCCAGGCCCAGTGCTCTAGCCACTGTGCCACCTAGCCACCTAAGGGAGGACGATAGCTCTCTATAAGTGATCAGAATACATTCGGTATGTAAATAGATTTTTAACATATTATATATTTATATATGCAATATATATATTTTATATAGATGCAATACCTTCCATATAAAAATGACTTACAGAGCCCTTTCATCATAACTCTTCCTCTCAGACTTTAGGGAGGAAGAGGAACAGAACTCACATGGTTGCAGGCTGGATCAAATTATAGAGCCAGACAAAGTTAGGCTTGGCTTTTACCGAGTGATGACAAGATGGAAGTGAGTGACCCCTAGTAACTCTAGGCTGCTGCTTTATTTAATAGGGAAGAATGAGGGAAACCTTGGGTGGGTCTGGATCTAAGTTTAACTTTGAGTGCAAGCACTCAGTCTGCATCATGGATGAGGACTTGGCTTCCTCTAAGTCCCAAGTAAAATCCTATATTTTATAGGAAATCTTTCCCCTCTTAATTCAAGTGTCTTCTCTCAATGCATTATTTCCCATTTATCCTGTACATAGCTGGCTTTGTCTATATTTGCTTGCATTAGATTGTAAGCTCCTAGAGGGCAGGGACTGTCTTTTGTCTCTTTTTGTATCCCCAGTGCTTTGAACAGTGCCCAGTACAGAGTAGGCGCTTAATCAATGTTTATTGAGTGTTTTGATTGATTGATTGATTTAGAAGAGAAGCATAGATTTATCCTGCTTACCATTCTCTGAAAAACTACTTCCTCGGCCTTCACTGGCTCTCCTGTAAGACATGGTGAAGTTGGTTAAGACAAAATAGATAAAAAAGCTGATTCAGAAGGGTTTTTTTGCTGCTCTTTGTAAACTGTAAACAGAGCCTGCGTAAACTACAGAAAGCTCAATATGTTTATAAGAGCCGACTTCCCAGTTAACACTAAAATCTGTCATGGATCTTGTCCATGGTGGACATTCAGTAACCACTGCCAATGGAAAGAATTAAGGAATGAAACCTAGTATACAAATAAGGCTCTGCCTCACCCATAAGATAGCCCAGGGACTAATTTAGGGTGAAGAAGCTGGATTCTATGCTGAGATGTCCCACTGCAAGAAGCTTCTGGGTCTGTTTGGTTCCAGAGATATCCCAGAGCCTTGGAGACCTTGAGAGAAGAAGTGGGCAAATTTTCGTACTGTTAGACTTTTGGAGAGAGTAGCCAGAAGCTAATGTCATTGCTGTCCCTTGCTCCTGGGATCTAGGATGAATCTTAGAGTGTCAGAGGTAGTAGAGGTCTCAGAGGTAATCAGTCCACCCCCAGGACAGATGGCTGAAATCTCTTCCTTCAGCAGCCTCTGGGTGAATACTTCAAATTACAAGCAGTACACTAAATACCTAACTGCTCTCTGGGGAATGTACATGTGTGTGCATGTACACACGTGCATTGGTGTGTGTGCATGTGTGTATGTGCATGTGTGCATGTGTGTATGTGTATGATTGTGTATGCATGTACATGCGTGTGTGTGCTCTGTGTGTGTGTGTGTGTGTGTGTGTGTGTGTGTGACATTTGGCTCTCTCTGCTACTCTGGAGACTTTCTAAGCTAGAGAGGGACATTTGGTACCACAGGCAGAATGTCACTTTAGCCCAATCCATTACATGCTACTTTGTCCTTGTTGTTCAGTTGTGTCCAGCTCTTTGTGACCCCATGGACTTGTCCTTGGGGTTTTCTTGGGAAAGATACTGAAATAGTTTGCCATTTTCTCCTCCAGCGTATCCCCATGTTATAGATGAGGACTTGAGAGAGATAGCAGTAAATGACTTGCCCAGGGTCACACAGCTAGCAAGTGTCTGAGGCCAAGTCCCTTGCACCGCTCAGCTGTCCCATACTGTTAGCTGGGCTCATTTGGCACCTGCTTACCTCATGGTGTTCAAAGCCAAAAGCTCAGAGCCAACAGGGCTTCGTCTCAAGGTGCTGCTGTCTAGCAGGGATGCTCCTCCCTGTGGTTATTCCACCTTCACCTGTGGTCTGCCACCAGCCCCTACCTGCCACATCCCAGGGTCTCATTGCCATGCCAACAGGATGCTGTGGTGGGGCTTGCATTCCTGCCAACCTCCATGGATATGAGGGTCAGACTTTACCATATACCAGCATGGTTGTACCTGTAGTTGGGCTGTCCTCTGTCCTTCTGTATATCCTTGCTCATCCTTTCCCACTCTCACCCCTCAATTCAATTATTTTTGTTTCAGAGAAAAACGTTCCTAGTTATGGATCCAGTGGCATGGACCTTGTCAATGCCCATGTGCCTTCAAAACTATTTTCCCCTTTGCCCCAGTGAGGTATGTCTGGCACCAGAGAACACAAAATAGGATAATGATATGGCAGAGGGGTCCCTGAAGGTTTATCTTGGTCACTTGTGAGTTTCTCTGACCATATAGCTGTAAAGAGCCTTTCTTAACTTTCTACTTCATAGGAAAGAGACCCTCACATTCTCTGTTTTAAAAGGCTACAAACATTCTTTGTTCTTTTGTTTTTGTTTTCTTTTTTTGGAGAGGGGAAGGTTAAGTGACATGCCCAAGGTCACACAACTAGTAAGTATGTAAAGTGTCTGATGCTGGATTTGAACTCAGGTCCTCCTGATTCCAGGGCCAGTGCTCTATTCACTGCTCTATTCACTATTAGCTGCCCCCTTTGTTCTTTTTTTTTTTTCCCTTTTTGCTGGGCAGTTGGGGTTAAGTGATTTGCCCAAAGTCACATGGCTAGTAAATGTGTCAAGTGTCTGAGGCCTGATTTGAACTCAGGTCCTCCAGACTCCAGGGCCAGTGTGTTCTTTTTTTAAAAACAATGTTTTAATCAAACTATTTGTCCTAAAAACGCAAGAACACTTTGCTAAAATTACAACTCAGCTATACCTAGGAATTATAGAAGGGCAATTTTTTTTTTCTTTTTGGAGGGGGGAGGACAGGGCAATTAGGATTAAGCGACTTGCCCAAGGTCACATGGCTAGTAAGTGTTAAGTGTCTGAGGCTGGATTTGAACTCAAGACCTCCTGACTCCAGGACTGATGCTCTATTCACTGCACCATCTAGCCACCCCTAGAAGGGCAAATTTTGACTTCTCATAAGGGAGAACTCCCAAACAATTAGAACTGTCTAAAAATGTAATGAGTTGCCTCACAATATTAGAGATGGGGAAGAAAAGCTTGCATGATCTTGTTAAAACTGATTTAGAGGATTTATTTAAAACTGATTTATATTCCACCATGCTGAAGGTAGGGGTTGAACAAGATCACCTCTAAGGTCTCTTACCTATGCTAAGAATCTGAGTCCCACAAGTCAGTCTTACTCACTTAGGATGCTTTTGCTGCTTGGGGGAGAGTTTGGGAGGAGACGCACGCACTTGCCTTATAGAGGGTAGTCAGGCGGCAGCTAGGCAGTACAGTGGATAGAGTGTTGGGCCTAGAGTCAAGAAGACATGAATTCAAATCCAGCCACAGACACTAGCTGTGTGATCCTGGGCAAGTCCCTTACCCTGTTGGCCTTGGTTTCCTCTACTGTAAAGTGAGGATAATAGTAGCACTCCCCTCCATGATACTCTGATTTCTACATATCATGAAGAGGTTTAAAGTAGAGGACGGGGTGCCAAAGTTGACTCTTGCTTGTTCCAAGTCCTGCTTCTGCCCTGGTTCCTTGACCCCAAACAGTAAAAGATTTCAGCCTGCCAGAGCCCAGTTGAACCAACTGAGCAAACAGAACAAGATAGGCTCCCAACTTGGATCCAGCTTCTCACGGTCACCAGTGATGGCCACCAGAGCTGGGCCCCCCGCATGCCACACAACACACAACACACAACACACCGCCTCCTAGTGCTGCTGTGGGGGTTAGGCCGCCAGAGCCAGGCCCCCGCACGCCACACACAGCACACAACATACAACACACAACACGCAACACACCGCCTCCTAGTGCTGCTGAGATAACACTTGGACCACGCTTGGCATGCCACAGCACTATATAAGTGCTTTTGTTACAGGTTAGAAGAACATATTACATCATATATGTTATAATCGTGATAATCATAATATGTTACTAGATGACGCTGTGCAATATATTACTTCATAGCTGCGCTATGCTATAATGATACTATTGTGATTATCAGTGTTGTACAAGGTATCCCAAAAGTCTTCTTTCGGCCTTAAGCCTCAATAGCTTAAGGCTGAGTAGACTTCTGTGGTGCTCTGCAGTAGAGAAGAGTGATCCCTTTGGAAGAGGCCAGTAAAAGAAATGGAAGAATCACTGTAGCACCATCTCTTCCCAGTCCCGTTCCTAGCAAGTTAAGGAGGAACAATTAGAAAGTCCTTCCCCTTTCCCCATAATCGTCTCCTTCCGTCTTCCATTTTAGCTAAGAGCAGCAAGGGAATTTTAGAGAATAGACTTGCCCGCTAACCGGGTACAGCAGTCAGAACGTCACCCCGTTTAATTCACCCATTCCATGCGACAGGTAGCTAGGCTCTTCTGACATTTGTGTGAAGAGCCATAACTAGCACAGGACAGTTAGAGCTTTGTACAAGGGTGCTGACATCAGGGAGTGTGCTTCCTGCCCATGGCTACTCACATTTCATTTCATGGTCCCCTATGCTTACACCTAACACACCTTCTTCCCTTCACCAGGGAATGGGTCAATGAGGTTAAAAACTCTGTCCATCCTTTCAGTGTAGATGGTCAGTGATGAAACACATCTTCTCTTGATATCCCAGCACATAAACTATGACTTTTACGAATTTCTAGGCTATTCTTTCATGCCACTCTAATGGGAACCTCAGGCACAAAGAACTAAATTAACTGTGCCTCATCTAGCCCCATTATCCCATGTATTTTTTCTTTCCTTCTTCTCTGCCTTTTTCTAAACCACACTACCTCAGTCACAGGACAATCTCCAGTTATGCTCATCTATTGCTGGTCACTTCACCCAAATAGCTCTGGGGGAGAAAGTGAGGCTGTGGCTTTGCTCAGCCCTGCCTCACTTGTAACCAATTCACTTGCATATCGTGGCATCACCTTCCTGACGTCATGGTCCCCTTTTAGAACAAACGACAGACGACAGAATGACAGCTCCCTCTGCCAACACTCTTTGTTCCCTGCCTGTTGAAATCGTAGCCCTCCTTTAAGGCCCAGTCGCAATGTTATTTTCTCCAGAAGGCCTTTCTTGCTGCCATATCACTAGCCAAAAGTGATCAGTCTTTCCTCAGAACTCATGTATCACCACTATGGTAGGCACTTACTGCATCTTTTCTCATTTACTCCTTACCTCTCCCTTCTAGGCTACACATTCCTTGGGGGGTAGGAGCTGTTTTTTGTTCATCTTCAATGCTCCATAGCATTTGCATGTCGTAGGCACCTGGCAGATAGTTTGATGAGTGAATATTGAATGAATGAGAATTCTTTATAGAGATCTAACTAAGTTTCATTACAGAGCAGATGTTTAACACCACAGAGCACCTGGGAGATGGGTATTACAAGGGTAAGTCACCCTTAGATTTGTTTCTGATTTCTGCATATCCAAGGGAGCTTTCAACGAGAGAAGAGAAGTTGCCAAAGTGGATTCTCTTGCTTATTCCAGGCCCTGTTCCTGCCCCGGTTCCTTGACCCCAAATAGCAAAGCATTCAGTCTGCCAGATCCCAGCTCAGCAAATTCAATAAAGTCACGTAAGACACAGTCCCGATCAGGTCCCCACTTACCCCAGGCGCCGAGGATGGCGACCAGAGCCAGGAAGAGCACATACATTTTGAACTTCGTGTTGAACTCAGCCCTGGGGCTGTGATGGGGTCTGGAGATGGAGAGTGATAGTGGCGGAGAAAGTTACTCTGGCGTTATATGCCAAGTCCTGTTTATAACCTAAGTCATCCCCTCTTATCTTATCATGGGCCAGCTGTGAAATGCAGTGTTGGAGAGACGGTATTCTCTGAATCATTAACCCTTCTGAGGCTTCCTGGTGAGTGGACATTTTTAGGCCTCCTTCACCTGAATCAATCCCTTTCTAGCTGGCTGTGTAGGATGCTCAGAATGATGCATCATCCTTTCATACCATCTTCCTTGATCCCTAGAGACCTTACAGATGTCCTTCATTGGGCTCACATGTTTTCTGGAGCCAGAAGGGTTAGCTCAGGAATTTCCTTTCTGAGGAGCACAAAGATGAATGCCTTTATCCAAATCACACAGCAGAAGAGTAAGAGACAGAAGCGAGAGAAACAAACAGAGTCCTTAACATTTAGCCTGTCACGGCTTGGACAGAGGGTGGAAAAAGCAGGGAGAGGGAGAGAGTTTAATGCAGAGGTGCCATGGGACTGGTTTTTACCAGTGAGAGCCCATTGTTAAATTTTCATTGGGAATATTTACATCTCAGAAATCTGAAAACACTGCAGATCAGGGCTTAATTTACTGTTTTGTTGGTTGCCTATCTGTAAGGAAGTGATGGAGAAAATGTTAATGATATAGATAAAATTGAAAAGTGCATACTCTTTTCAGAGAGCTGGTTAAATATTTGCCAGCACAATAGTGCCTTTGTCCTTGAAAGTGATACATCTCACTTCCTCTTTGTGGCTTCTCCTTCTTCTTCTTCTTCTTCTTCTTCTTCTTCTTCTTCTTCTTCTTCTTCTTCTTCTTCTTCTTCTTCTTCTTCTTCTTCTTCTCCTTCTTCTCCTTCTTCTTCTTCTTCTTCTTCTTCTTCTTCTCCTTCTTCTCCTTCCTCTTCTTCTCCTTCCTCTTCTTCTCCTTCTCCTTCTTCTCCTTCTTCTTCTTCTTCTTCTTCTTCTTCTTCTTCTTCTTCTTCTTCTTCTTCTCTTCCTCCTCCTCCTCCTCCTCCTCTTCCTCCTCCTTTGGCAACCAGGGATAAGTAACTTGCCCAGGATCACACAGCTACTAAGTATCTGAGGCTGGATTTGAATTCAAGTCCTCCTGATTTCAGAGCTGGTGCTCTTTCCACTATGTCACCTGGCCTCCCTGCCTTTGTGGTTTTTAATCCCAGTTTTGTCACTGACTTGCTATGTGACCTTGAGTAAGGTATTATCAAAAAATTAAGAATAATAACATGTATTCTACCTCTTTCTCTTTTTTAAAGAAGTTTTATCAAAGCTTTTTTATAATTTCTTGATGTATCGCCTACCCTTCTAACAAATAAAAATGATTAAGCAAAACTACTAGTGCAGCACCCTTATCTGACAGTACTTGCCACATTCTGCACCCATAGCCTTTGATCTCTCTACTGAGATGGACATTTAACCATCTGGCTTTGGAGCCAGCATTTGTCACTGTATTTCATCTGAGTTCAGCTGTTTGTTTGTTTTTTAACTGTTGTTTTACATCAAATTATAACATATGATTGTCATGGAATATTTTAAGGAGTAAGAAATGGTGAAGATGAAGAATTCAGAGAAACATGGTGAGATTTGCATGAACTGATGCAAAGAAAACAGACCCAGGAGAATAGTAAACACAATATTCTGCTTCTGTTACAGGGTTATTTTGAATATCAAATGGAGTAATGAGTGTGAAAGGTCTTTGGAAAGTATAAAATTCTAGAAAGGATAATAATTACTACAAAACAATCCAAACTGCACTGGAAGAATGAGATTTCTCCCTCTGAAACCCTGTAGCACTTTGTTCACATCTCTCAGGCTGTTTTGTGTTTCAGTTACTTGTACAAGTCTTAAAAGCAACTTGAGGGCAGATACTGTGTGTTTCTCCCATAGCACCTTGTATACAAAAGGTGGTTAATAAATATTAATAATACCTAGTATTTTTAGAGCAACCACCATATGCCAAGCACTGTGCTAGGTGCTTTAGAAACATCTAATCTGATCCTCATAGCAACCCTAGGAGCTAGGTGCTATTAATAAATCTGTTTTGCAGTTGAGGAAACTGAGACAAACAGAGGTTAAGTATCTTTCCAAAGCTCACATGGCTAGTAAGTATTAGAGGCCAGATTTAAACTTGGGGTTTTCCCACTCCAGGCCCAGTATTGTGTCCCCTGTGCCACTTAGCTGCCCCAATATTGAATGAACATCTCCAAATGTTGTCTTCTTGGCAATGGCAGTGACAAGGGAGCTAGGTGGTTCAGACAGGAAGACTTACCTTCCTGAGTTCAAATCTGGCCTTAGACACTTACTAGCTATATGACCCTGGGCAAGTCATTTATCTTTGCCAAAGGGAATCATGAAGAGTTGGACGTGACTCAGCAACAACAGTGACAGGGGACATTAGTCCTAGGAGAAAAAATTTTACCCATAGAAAAAGTCAGTCTTCAAATGCTAAAGGATTGTTGTCTTTTTGTGAAGCTTCCAGCCTTGTGGGGTGGGCCAATCCCTGCTCCATCTGGAAAAGTTAATTGCTAATCCTTATTAACTTAATGCCTATCTGTTTAAAGTCAATATTTAATATCATTTCCTGTATTAAAAAAAAAAAAAGATGATAATGGGGAAAAGGAAGTGACCACAGTGACTTTTGGACCAGTGACTCCTGAGGTCTTCTGGTGCTGATAATGTCATAGAGCCCAAAGACAGAATCCAGTGTGCACAAATGTCTGTCATCAAATTACCAGTAAGCAATGTCACCCGAGGCCATTCTCAGTGGCCCTCTATTACCCCTGCATGTGCCCCTCATTTCTCTCTCCCTCTCTTTCTCTCGGTCTCTCTCTATCTCTGTCTGTCTATCTCTGTCTCTCAATCTCTCTGTCTCTCTGTTTCTCTGTCTCTCTGTTTCTCTGTCTCTGTCTTTCTCTCCTCCCTCTGTCTTTCTTTCTCTCTCCCCATCCCTTGCTTCGTTTATTTCCCCATCACTCTTTCCCCAATTGTGACTTAGTTCCTATGGTGAGCTCTCCAGGCATACTTAGCTTCATTTTGGATGGCATCCCCCAAAGCATCAGAGAGCTCATGGGATTTTTAAGTAGTTACCACTTTAGGACCATGTCTTTCTTATGAGAATTGATCACCTTCAGAATCAAATATAAAATCCTGTGTTTGGCATTCAGGGCTCTTTGTAACCTGTTCCCTTTCTCACCTTTGCAATCTTTTTGCACCTTATTCACCCCACATTCTGTGATCCAGTGGCACTGGCCTCCTTGCTGTTCCTAATAACTTGGGGCTTGCCTGTTTCCCATGCCTTGAACCCTCTTCCTCCTCATCCTCATTCTATGACTTCCTTCAAGTCCCAGCTAAAATTCCATCTTCTGCAAGAAACCTTTCCTGGTCCTCTTCAATACTAGTGCTTTCCATCTACTGATTCTCTCTGCTATATATGTACACACACATATACATACACATACATAAACACACATGCATACAAATGCATGTATGTATGCCACACATATATAGTTTGCATATATTTGTTTGCAATATAGACATATACAGTACATGCACACACACACACACACACTTATATAGCTGTCTGCACGTTATGTCCCCCATCAGACTGTGAGCTTCTTGACGGCAGGGACGATTTTCGTCTTTTTCGGTATCCCCAGTGCTTATCACAGCGCCTGGCCCTGAGTAGATGCCCGATGATTTGATGCACGGTAATATTTGCTATTGACTTTTTCCTAGCCTCCTAGGATGTGAAAACTCGAAAGACCCTTAGAGGACATCTGGTTGAATGCCACCGTTTTATAGTGGAAACTGAAGCCTAGGAAGGATAAGTATTTTTCCCAAGGCCATTTGGGGAATTAATGACAGAGCCCAGACTAGAGTTCCCAGACTTCCAGTGAAGGGTTTCATCCATTATACCTCTCAGAATCAATGTCCTGATGGGAGATGTTGGATTGTAGAAACTCTGCCCATGCTAGGTCAAAAGTTATGCTTCTCCAACTTGGTTTATAATTTACAGTGCTGGAACTGATTGAAGACAGAATGTCTATGAACACACAATTTATGCAGATTGTCCAAGACTAATCCACAGTGCAACTGGCACTTGTGACCATCATTTCTTATAACACAATTGAGAGATGGGGTGAGTCAGCCTGGGCTTGCCATAATTGGTAACTCTATTAACTCTGGAAATTGCTTCCTCTTGGGTAGTGAGAGATAATGTGGCCAAAGTGGGGTGGGGAATCAGAAACCTGGGTTCAGGTCCTAACTCTGCCTCAGACTTTGCTATAGTCTTAAATCGTAAGACCAATCAATTTCATGATTTGAGATAACCTCATAACTTGAGTTTCTAAAGGATCAAGAAGGATGGGAGACTCAAGAATAAAATTCTAAAGATCCATTCTCAGATTATTTCATCAAAGGGGAAAAAAAGTGGGGGACAAAGAAACCAATGTTGCCGTCCTGGTGCCTCTGATAAAGGCAGATTTTAAAAGGATGTGTACAAAAGACAGACGCAGAGACTTGTAGCCAGGAATGAATATAGAAGAGGAACATAGTCCTCTTAGAATGTTTTTTTGATCAGGGCTACAATCAATGAGCCAGGGCAGTTGGCACGCGGGAGTAGAAGAACAACCAGTATTTCTAGTAGCCCTGATGAGAGTATTGGGCTCTTTCGCACTTCGAGGGAGTGGAGGCAACTTATAAAAGCATGGAGAGTTTGTTAAAGTAGTTCCTATATTGTAACTGAATGTGTTGTCAGTCAATAAACATGTATAAAGTACCTACTATGTGTTAGTCACTGGGCTAAGTGTTGGGAATATGAAAAAGAGGCAAAAAACAGTCCCAGCCCCTGCCCTCAAAGAGCTCACAATCTAGTGGGAGTGGGGATGGGGGTGGGGCAAAATTCAAATAAATACACACAGAACAAGCGATATACGGAGAAATGGGAAGGAATTAAAAGAGCAAAGGTCCTGGAATTAAGGGGGGGGGAGGCTCCCTGAAGAAGGCGAGATTTTAACTGGGACTTGGAGGAAGCTGGCAATTCACTCGTTTTGAATGAGTGTGAAATGGCTGTCAGCTCCATCAAGTGCCACTTCACTGAAGCTGCCGGAATGACTAAGGTTTCTCTTTAAGTGCTTACGCATCAAGCACCTGGCACAGCAGGCCACCACGGGCACACCAGGGTCTGGAGGGCTCTTGCCACATCATACCTTTGTTAAATAAACCTGAGTTGATGCAAGTTTCACAAGTTTGAGGTAAAATCTGCAGCAGATGAGGCCAAGAGGAAACTAATTAGAGTGTCCAGCAAAGGACTGAGTCACTTTGAAATGATAAGGGAACAATTCAGGGTGTGTTTGACTGAGGATGAACATCTGCTGATTAGGATATCAGTGAAATCATCACACGTCACAGCAAATGCCCACTTCCTGGGGTTTTACTGAGTGGAAACGCCCTGACTTTTCTTTCCTTTAGTCTGCATCTGAAAACACGTGCCTGCCCATCTCCATTGTCTACCTACTGTAAGCTTCAGCTCCAAGCACTTTCTAAAACTAGGTTAGGAAGATAGGGTTGCAGGTTAACGGTCTGTCTAGAAACAGACACCGGGGAAGGGAGCATGGCTAAGTGATGAGACATAGACAATGGGGAAAGAAAGTCTTCTGGTGTCTTTCATTCGGGCTGGTTCTGGCCTGACTCCAAAGAACAGGGGTCTTCACACTTTGTTGATTACGTATGAGCACACATTCTCCATATTCTGTGGTCGTTCAGTTTTTTTCAGTCATGCCTGACTCTTTGTGACCGCATTTGAGGTGAGTGGTTTGCCATTTTCTTCTCCAACTCACTTTACAGATGAGGAAACTGAGGCAAGCAGGGTGAAGTGACCTGCCCAGGGTCACAGAGCTAGTCAATTTCTGAGGCTACATTTGACCCCAGGCCCTGAGCTCCACCCACTGCACCCCCAGCAGCCCAATCTCTACATTCATTTATTTATAAAGATATCTATAAATTTATCATTTAGAACTGTGCTTGTGTATTTATAAATTCTATCAACCATGGTGGAGAAGTCAGAATACCCCTCATTTCCCATTGCCACTTACAGACTCTCCCTCTCCCTCCAGCTTGTAGCAACCTTTCCTCTCTTGAGGACAGATGGGTAATATCAAAATCTAGGTCATTTTGAATGTTCTTTGGGCATGAAGCAGAACAAAAAAAGAAGTGGTCTGTACATTGCTGTGCCTTTAAATTTTTTTTATCTTTCTTCCTTTTGCTCTTGCAATTCACATTTGTAGGAGAGGACTGAAAGGGGAAGAAATCAGTGGGATATGGAAATGCATGGAAATGCATGGAAACCAGGACCAATATTGTCCAGAAGCAACCAAATTTCCACAGCTACGAGGGCTCTCAAGTACCTGCAGGTACCGTGAGGAGCAAGCGATCCATTGGTAGGACAAAGTACTTATATATACTTCACATAGTGTAGGCATTTCCTGATTCCGTACTGAAATGGGGATTGTGTCAGCAACCTGACTCATAAAAGGGCAGTGATACAACTTAACCATGGCAAAGTGTATATCTGCAGAGTTCAGTCCTTACAGATCACCTGAAGGCTGACTTGCCTTTGTCTCTCACAACTGAACCAAGCTCTTGGAGTCATGACTTCCTACTGACTTGCTTCACTGACACTGTTATCTTTAGAAACTAGAATATAAGCACAATTTCTTGGGAGAGTCAGAATCCATGACTATGTCTAGTAGTTTTTGATGAGGAAGGGAAAAAGCGAGAAAGTAGGATCCTGCTTCCTGTCATGTTTGTATCCTCTAGTCAGGGCTGTGCTGGTAAATGTTTAACTGGAAGAAAAGAAACAAGCATTTATACATCGTCTACTTTGTGCCAAGAAGTATGCTAAGCACTTTACAAAAATTGTCTCATTTAATCCTCCCAACCATCCTGGAAGGTAGGCCCTATTATGATCTCTATTTTATAGTTAAGGAAACTGAAGCAGACAGAGGTAAAATGACTTGACCAGGGTCACACAGTTAATAAGCATCTAGATTTGAACTCAGGTCACTCTGACTCCAGGCCTGGTGTTCTATGCACTGTACCACCTAGGATCTCCAGAAAAACAAGCAAACCAAACCAAACCAAACCACAAGACACACTTATAAAAATTTAGTCTTCATTATTAACATTTCTCCATCATTTTCTTAAATCTAGACATTAACAAAACAATAAATCACACCCTGATTTGTAGCATTTGTATATGTATTTGCTTTTTGGAGGGGGCAGGGCAAGGAAATAGGGGTTAAATGACTTGCCCAAGGTCACATGGTTAGTAAGTGTTAATTGTCTGAGGCTGGATTTGAACTCAGGTCCTCCTGATTCCAGGGCCAGTGCTCTATTTACTGCACCACCTAGCCTCCCCACTTTGTATATTTTTTGAGCTGGCTTTTCCAAGCAGGTTTGAGCTGGCTTTGCTATGCTTGGCTCCTAAGTATTCCCTTCTCCTCCCTTTTTCTCATCTAGTCCAAAGGTCAGAATTGGGGTATATGGGTAATTTGGCGGGGGGGGAGGGAGGAAGGGGAGTGGAACCCTACCTTCTTCCTCTGTTTATCTCCCTCAAACTCCAGAAAACACTGGACCCAGAGCATTTCCCCCAATTATGCCACTAGTTAGTTTTCTCAGATACTTGTGCTCTCCAATTGGCTCTTACAAAGAGAAGGTAACTGCCATACCAATCAAACTACCAAAAAATTATTTCATAGAACTTGAAAAAAATAATAACAAAATTCATCTGGAAGAATAAAAGCTCTGGAATATCAAGGGAATTAATGAAAAAAATTTAAAGGAATGTGGCCTAGACATACCAGATCTAAAACTATATCACAGAGCAGCAATCATCAAAACTACTTGGTCCTGCTTGAGAGAGAGTGGGAAATCAGTGGAATAGGTTAAGTACACAATAGCCATCAATGACCATAGTCACTGTTTGATAAACCCAAAGACCCCAGCTCCTGGAATAAGAACTCACTAGTTGACAAAAACTGCTGACAAAGCTAGAAAATAGTATGGCAGAAACGAAGTATAGACCAATATCTTACTGTATATGAAAATAAAGTCAAAATGGGTACACAATTTAGATATAAAGGCTGATATTTTAAGCAAACCGGAAGAGCCAGAAATAGTTTACCTGTCAGATTTGTGGAGAACAGAAGAATTTATGATGAAACAAGAGACAGAGAACAATATGAAATGCAAAATAGATCATTCTGATTACACTAAACTGAAGAGCTTTTGCACAAAGTCAATGCAACCAAGATTAGAAGGGAAGCAGAAAAACAGGAAAGAATTTTTACAACCAGTGTCTCTGATAAAGGTCTCATTTCTAAAATATCTAGAGAACTGAGTTAAATTTATAAGAATACAAGTCATTCCCCAACTGAAAAATGGTCAAAGGATATGAAGAGGCAGTTTTCAGAGGAAGAAATTAAAGCTATCTATAGTCATATGAAAAAAATGCTCTCAATCACTTTTGATTAAAGAAATGCAAATTGAAACAACTCTAGGGTACCACATCGCACCTATAAGATTGGTTAACATGACAAAACAGGAAAATGATAAATGTTGGAGAAGATGTGGGAAAATCAGAACACTAATGCATTGTTGGTGGAGTTGTGATCTGATCCAACCATTCTGGAGAGCAGTTTGGATCTATGCCCAAAGGTCTATAAAACTGTGTATACCTTTTCACCCAGTAATACCACTTTTAGGTCTGTATCCCAAAGAGATCATAAAAATGTGAAAAATATTTATAGCAGCTCTTGGTGGCCAAAAATTAGAAATTAAGGGGATTCCCATCCATTGGGGAATGATGTGGTATATGAATGTAATGGAATACTGTTGTTTCATAAGAAATGATGAGCAGGCAGACTTCAGAAGAACTTGGAAAGACTTGAACAAACTGATGCTGAGTGAAGTGAGCAGAACCAGGAGAATATTGTACACAGTAGCAGCAACATTGTGTGATGACTAACTTTGATAGACCTATCTCTTCTTAGCAATGCAAGGATTTAAGACAACTCCAAAAGACTCATGATGGAAAATGCTATTCACATATAAAAAAAACAACTATGGAATCTAAATGCAGATTGAAGCATGCTATTTGCTCTCTCCCTTTTTTTTGGTTTCCTCTTTCTTGTGGTTTCTCCCATTTGTTCTAATTCTTTACAACATGACTAATGTGAAAATATGTTTAATATGAATGCATAAGTAGAGCCTGTGTCAAATTACACATCATCTTGGGGTGGCAGGAGGGGAAGCATGGGGAGAAAATTTGAAACTCAAAATTTTATGGAAGTAAATGTTGAAAACTAAAAATAAATAAATTAAATTTTTAAAAAAGAGAAGGTAAAACATGTTTTTTAGGGAAAGCTGGTCAATCAGACTGCATTCCAGGTCCTCAGTATCCTCCCTGGGGAGGGTGGATCTGATATTGAACCAAGTCTTGGCAGAAAAACCCAGGAATATCAGCCAGAGCCTGATAACCATGGCTCCCATTGCTTCCTGCCTAGAGCTAAGAAAATCCTGCCCCTTGGCCACACTGACTAGATAGCTGCTTCCATGGGAGAATCTGCCATGGGAAATGTTAGTGTACTAGCCCTTGGGAAGAGAGAGACAGAGAAACAGAGACAGAGAAATAGAGACAGAGAGAGACAGAGAGATAGACAGAGACAGAGAGACAGAGACAGAGAAACAGAGAGAGACAGAGACAGAGAGATAGAGACAGAGGGAGAGACAGAGAGATAGACAGACAGAGACACAGAGAGAGACAGAGACAGAGAGAGACACAGTCAGACAGAGAATAAAAGGAGCTGTTATTTGGCATTCAGTGGAATGTTCCACGCATTTCCAGACCACCCTCCCCCCAAAAAATACCCAACAAAGCTGTGGTATATTAGACCTTTCCTGATTTCCTTAGCCTCTATTCTTTGGAGGAGTCTGGATTTGTAATTTCATCAGTATGTGGGAAACTCCCAGTACGGAAATTCTCTTTATCAGTACAGATGATGATGATGATGAACTAGAGCTGATACAGCACTTTAAAGTCTGTTGGCAAAGCTCTTTACCTGTGTTGTTTCATTTGATCCTCCCCTGAAACCTGCTGCCCCATGAGGTGGCATAGCACATAGAATCCTGGACTTGGAGGCAGGACATCCTGAGTTCAAATGCGACCTCAGACACTAGCTGTGTGACCCTGGGCAAGTCACTTTGCTTCAATTTCCTCATCTAAAAATGGAAATAATTATCGCACCTACTTCCCAGCGGTGTTGTGAGGATCAAATAAGATGATAATTGTGAAGAGCTTAGCCCACTATCTGGCCCTTAGTAAGTGCTACATAAATGTTAATTTTTTGAAAGGGTAACTTGTTTATAACTTAATATTAATTTTTGCTTGTAGCTTTTTGTTTGTAATTTAAACGTAAATGTGTGCTGGGGCCCAGAGAATTTGAGTGACTTGCCTATGGAGGGATGTGCTGGAGCCAGCTCCGACTGCTCCCCGAAGCTGATTGTTGAATCTTCAGTTGAGCATCTGTGCCTAGGAAATCGGCAAACTCTGCTAACCAGGACCTGATTTCCTGTTTTTGTTGATCATCTAGACTTAAGAAAATGTTAATAAAGCAAATTAAACTTAAAAGCTTTTTTGTCCTACATATTAAAAAACTGATAAGCAAGTACCATTTATCTGTCTAGGATCACACACCAACTCTGTGTCAGAAGCAGGACTTGAATCCAGACATTCCTGACTCCGAGGTCTGCCTTCCGGTCACTATCCCACACTATTTGTCCTAATTCTTCTATTACGATGAAACCTTCCACAGAAAACTGTCGCCTCAGAGCAAATCTTCCTTTCTTCAAGGCTACCTAATAAATAATAATGGTATTTAGAGGTGGGAGGGGCAGCTAGATGGTGCAAAGTGCCAGGCCTGGAGTCAGGAAGACTCATCTTCCCAAGTTCCAATCTGGCCTCAGACACCTACTTGCTGTGTGACCCTAGGCAAGCCACTTAACCAACTGTTTGCCTCAGTTTCCTCATCTATAAAATGAACTGGAGAAGAAAATGGCAAAGCCCTTCAGGATCTTTGCCAAGAAAACTCCAAATGGGGTCATGGAGAGTGAGACAGGACTGAAATAGCTGAACAACAACAGAGTTGGAAAGTGTCTTAGAGACTGTATGGTCCAATCCCTTTATTTTTTAGATTAGGAAAACTGAAATTTCTCTTTTTTAAAGTTAATTTCTTTATTTTTAGTTTTCAACATTCACTTCCTTAAGTTTTAAATTTTCTCCCCCTCCCCAAGATGGCATGCAATCTGATGTAGGCTCTCTATATACATTCCTATTAAACATTTTCACATTAGGCATGTTGTATAGAAGAATTAGAATGAATGGGAGGAGCCATAAGAAAAACAAAACAAAAGAAAAGAAAACAGTCTGCTTCACTCTGCATTCAGACTCCATAGCTCTTTCTCTGGAACTCATTGAGGTCCTTGCATTGCTGAGCAGGGCAAAGTCTATCAAAGTCAGTCCTTGCACACTGTGGCTGTTAGAGATCTTAAGAGACAGTTCTTCCTGAGCTCAATCAGTCTGGATAATCCTGTCTAAACTTTATTCTAAGTCCAGGGCCCCTCAAACATCTTCATCTTCATCTTTGTGTTATCTTAATCAGGGAAGCAGGATTGTTGCGCTGTGGGACCAAGAAGGAGGCAGCTTCTCTCAACAGCCCTAAGGAAAACGAGGCTTTCTCTTTTCTACTCTGAGCATGTCTATGGGTAGCATAGAAAATCAGAGAGAGCTAGGGTCTGAGCTGATGTTCTAAAGACTCTAAAGGTGAACTAAAACAGATTATAGATTATGCAACATTTAGAGGGTTCACAACGAGCTGACTGAGAGGGAGAGTCACATGCCTACAAGAGTAGTGTCCAAAGACTCCATCCACAAATGACTAAATGACTTTGGAAAGCTCAGACTCCCCGTTAGCTTCTTATCTGAAAAATAACAAACAGTCTTGTCTTAATGCTACCATTTCATGAGTCAAATTTTAGCCCGGTGAGGTTAATATGAACAGAAAACAGGCTTCAGTTAACCTAAAATGTTTCAGGAGGAATGGTATAACAAAAATTCATCAACAGAAATTGAAAATCAAAAATTATCATCACAAGCTATAGAACTGATTGTGTTGGAAGAAGGAAGAACAAGAGAACCAACCTCCTTGTAGCACAGAAGTGTGGCTCTGGGGATTTACCTGTATGGCTTACCCCAAATGTTTGTGGTCCCCTGTGTTTCATATATGCTTGAGAAAATACCATATGTTAGGAAGGCTACCTAAAGTCTTGGGAATAGAATCCTCAAAGTCTAGGTGACAATGACTTGGTGTCTTAAGATCAGTGACACCTTTTGAATTCTTCTCTATTTTCTCAAGTATGCCTGTTTCAGATGTGGGACTCTTACAGTCAGAAGTCCCGAGACCCTGACACTTTGGTGAAGCCTGGGCTTATTCCCCTGACAACCAGAGCAATCAGTTTCTTCCTTCTCTTTCTCTTCTAGCAAATTAAATGTCTTTTACAAATAATAGATGTATTTGTTCTAATGTTGATCTAATGTTCTCTCAGATTCAGAATCATTTGGTTCGTCCAAAGAAACCAGAGAGGCATATCTTGTTATTTCGTAATAATGAACCAATGTAGCTAAAGTCATTTAAAAGGTGCTTCATTAACAATAGTCATTTAATAGGTATATGCTCATTTATAGTATTCTAGTCCCTCTCAACAGCTATGTGGTGCAGTGGACAGAGTACTAGACCTGGAGTCAGGAAGATTTGTCTTCCTTGGTTCAAATTTGGCCTCAGAAAAATGATATACATATGAAGTCATACAAAGCATCTTTCCATATTAGCCATGTTCCAGGAAGGAAAAATAAAGATTCTAATATGCACGTTGAGTTCATCAATTCTCTATCTGGAGTTTTCATCACGAGTTCTCTTGGGATTGTCATGGAACAGCACATTGATCAGAGTTGCTAAATCTTTCACAATAGAATATCTTTATAATTTGCTGTTACTGTGTATATTGTTCTCCTGGTTTTGGTCACTTCACTCTACATCAGTTCATACAAGTCTTCTCAGGTTTTTCTGAAACCATCTCCATCATTTCTTATAAGCATGATAGTATTCCATCAAATTCACGTATCATTTTCCCGCCATTCCTCAATTGATGAAAAACTGAGATAATGCCTATCAGTTGGGAAATTACTGAGCAAATTATGGCATATGACTGTGATGAAACAGGTAGTTTTCAAAGGAATAAATGCAAGATGTGAAACCATATAAAATCACATAAAAAACAGAAAAATACTCAAAGTCACTAAATTACGGAAATGTGAATTAAAGCAACTATGAAGGTTCTACCTGACATCCAGCAAAACAACAAAGATGACAAAAATGAAAAATGACCATTGTTGGAGAGGCTGTGAGAAGACACATTAATACACTATTGGAAGCATGAATTTGTCTAACTATTCTTGAAAACAATTTGAAACTCTCCTCCAAAAGTCACTAAACCATGATTATCCTTTGACCTAGTAATACCACTGCTTGGTCTATGCCCCAAAGAAATTAGAGAAAGAAGAAAAGAACATATCTCTGTCTTTATCTACAGATTTAGAGAGATATATCTATAGATTTAGAGAGAAGTATCTACATATAACTTATATATCTACATGGATCTATTTAATTAAGCTTTTATTAAGCTGTTAAAGTCATACTTAGCTTCTTGAGATTTCTTTTTTGGATCCTTACCCTGCCATCTAACATATGAGTTATCTCTACAAGCCTTTTGTCCTCTGAAAATTTGATAAATATACCTTCTTTGCTTTATTCAAATCATTGATAAACACTTTAAATAGCAGGAGGCCAAGCACAGATTTATGGGATCTCCCACATGACAATTATGCCTTCTAATTTGTTTGGGAAAGGTGAAGAAGGATGTTCTATAGACTAGATCTTGCCAAGTTTTCATTTATAAACATGCTGACTATATTGCTAGACCCTATAGTTTTTTAAGTTCTTAAAAAACATACCAAAACATCTTGGGTAAAGTTTTTTCTCAGGCACTTTAATAATAACTGTTGGCATTTATATAATGCTTTAGGATTGACAATGCGCTTTCCTTGTAATAGTCCCATGAGATAGGTAGCCCAAGTTATAGCATAGGTCGTACAGAGAATGTACATGTGTTCTTCTGAGGCAGCAAGATGTGATTTCAGTTAGAGGCAAGGAAGGATAGGGTCTCTATCTCATCTGGCAGATGGTTAGATAGATTCCACCCACACAGCAGCTAGCCCCACACCCAGGACCACTTGTACCTGGTCCCTGGTAGCTCCCTGCCTCTTTTGTGTTTCCTTCCTTGGAAGGTGATTTTGTGAATTTGAAAGAGCATAAGGTTTTTGAGTGTGGTGGTGGCAGCATTCCTCAGAGCGGCTGGCTGTAGTAGGAGCAGGCTGGAGGTAAGAGAAACTTCTATATTATAGAGAATAGTTCCAGGAGATAAGATTAAGCTTGGCTCTTTGATTAGACTGTGCCTAGCCAAGGTGAAATGTAAATTGTCTGATTAGTAATATTGGAAGAACTGCTTTGTGTTCAAATTAGATTTAAATATTAGTGTCCCAACTGATTGTACCTATAGTTATAAATTGTTTCTAAATTCTGTTCTAATTGTTCTATTACATAACTTTTTGATTCCTTTAGTTAAGCATTATTTTATTTTGAATAGGAAGAAATTAACAGTCACATATGCTATTCATGTTATACATTGAATACCTTTGCTAATTAGTCCCTTTTGGGGAACCCTAGACTTGTATGCCATGATCTTGTTAAACATTGTTAACTTCATACTGGGATACTGATGTGGAGGTTTGTATATGAGCCAATGAGTATGAGAACAGGAAGTATCCTCTGACTAGAAGCAGGCTGCCCCAAACTGAACCCTGAGTATAAGACAGGGAGGGGTGAGTCATCCCAGCCCCTGTAGACTCTGCCAACGAGGTCCCTCCTTCCTCCATTTTATAGGTGTTACCTGTGATTTAGAGAAGTTATACCCATGGTCATCAAGTGAGTTAGAACTGGAAATCAGTTCTTGAACACCCTCATAAGCTAATCTCCCATAGGACCCAAGGATGAAGGGCTGTCCAGTGAGTTGAGAACCAAGCCTGGAGAAATTAGAGAATGGGGCCAAAATGCCCCTATTGCAAGTGTGGGAAAAGAAACATGGGAGCCTAAGCAGCAGGCCTGACAGTATCCACTTCTCTGGAGTTAGGGCCTTCTGCTGCATTCCCACTCCAGAGGCAGATGCTGCATGGCCGGGGCTGAGCTCACTCACAGGAGGGGCCGAGTAGCCACATCTGAATAAAGGAAATGTGCACCAGAACATGTAACTAGGTACTTCCTGACACTGTTGCTATAGAACTCTGTAGTACATCAAGCCATCCACCATGGGCCTTGCTACCATGCCTAGAGGGGCATTTTGTTTATGCTAAGATAGAGAATCTGAGCTGGGAATCACGAAGACTGTTCAGATCCCATCTCAAATCTTAACTGGTTGTATTACTCTGTGCAAGTCACTTCATCAGTCTAATGCTCTGATTCCTCCTCTGTAAAAGAAGTAGACTACTAGCACCTGCCTCATAGAGTGGCCACGAATATGAAGTGAGATAAGACATGCAGCGTCCTTCACGAACCTTAAAGCTGTTAAAATGCAAGTTATTATGCTGACATCAGTCTAGTTGTGTCTTATTTCTTTTTTCTTTTTGATAGCCAGATCCCTGGAAAAAGTTGTCCCTCCCTATTACTTCTACTTCTGCTCCCATCTCAAAACCCTTTGAAGTTTAGTTTCTAACTTGATCACTCGATCGAAACTTCTCTTTCTACAATGACCAGTGATTTCTTCTCTAAATGGGATGGTCTTTTCTCAGTCCTCCTCCGTCTTAACCTTTCTAAAACAAACATTCGACACAATTGACACCCATTTTTCTTTGTTCTCCTTCTGTCTGACTGTTTCTTCTGACTCCCCTTTGCTGGTTAATCACCCATATCAGGCCCCTTGGCTGTGGGTATAGACCAAGGTACTGTCCTCTTTTCTTCTCTCTCTACTCACTGGGTGAGCTCTTCAGGTCCCATGGGTTATCTATGAAAATGATTTTTATATCCACGTATCCAGCTCTAATCTGTCTCCTGAGTTCCAATCCCACATTTCCAAATGCCTATTAGACATTTTAATTTGGATGTCCTCATTTGAGGCATCTCAAATTCAACATGTCCAAGTTTGGACTCATGTTTTCTCCTTAACTCATTCTTCTTCTGAACTTCCTTATTTCTCCAGGGCATACCACTACTCTTCCAGTCACCCAGGTTCACAACCTTCTGTGATCCTTGGCTTCTCATTCCACTATTCGAATTTAATCTCGTCATTTCTACCACCACGATATCTCCTGAATCTGTCTTCCTCCTCTCCATTTACATCACCCCTCATCAGCTTGCAGCTGGATTCTAGTCTTCTAACTGGTCTCCCTGTCTCCCTACCTTCCAATCCACCCTCCACATACCTAAAAAAGTCATTTCCTTTTTTTTGAGTCAATTTAATATTTTCCCCAATTAAATGTAAAAACAATTTTTACATCCTTTTTTTGCCCAAATGCCAAGTTCCAAATTCTCTCCCTTCTTCCCTTCCATCCCCCCTGTTGAGAAGGCAAGCAGTTTGACATAGGTTATACATGTGTTATCATGCAAAACACATTTCCACGTAAGTCATGCAATAAAAGAAAACAGACAAACATAGCCCCAAGAAAAATAAGAAAATAGAGAAAAAGTCACCTGTCTTCAGGCCTCAGCAGCTCCTCCTCATGAGTCCTTCAGCATTATCTCAGATCATTGTATGGCTGAGAATAGCTAAGTTTACCATCATACAATGCTGCTGTTACTGTAGGCAATGTTCTGCTCACTTCACTTTGCATCACTTCATGTAGGTCTTTCCAGGTTTTTTCTTATTTTTTTCTTCTTGGAGGGGGGAAGGTAGGGCAATTGGAGCTAAATGACTTGCCCAAGGTCACACAGCTAGTAAGTGTTAAGTGTCTGAGGCTAGATTTGAACTCAGGTCCTCCTGACTCCAGGGCCAGTACTCTATTCACTGTGCCACCTAGCCACCCCTCCAGGTTTTTCTAAGAGCAACCTGCTCATCATTTCTTCTAGCACAATAGTCTTCCATCAAATCTTATACAATGACTTGTTCAGCCATTCCTCAATTGATGGGCATCCCCTCAATCTCCAGTTTTTTCCACCACAAAAAGAGTTGCTATAAATATTTTTGTACCTATCAGTCCTTTTCCTTAAAGTAATTTTCTTAAAGTGTGATCTTGTTACTCTCTTACTCAATAAGCTCCACTGGTTCCCTATTCGCTCTCTGACCAAGTCTCAGCTTTTCTGTTTCACTTTTTTTTAAGGGTTAATAATTTTACTTTAATCCATTAAACATATATCATTTACCTAGTTCAGGGGGAAAAGTCAGCGCCCTGAACTTCAGAGAATACAAACAGAAGTTCCAAGCAGACAAAGAAACAGCTCAGCAGATGGGCTTCCAGCCATCCAACCGTTACATCCACACCTAGTCAGTTACCAGAGAGGGAAGCACCAACATCTGGGTTTTCAAAGCTGGGGGCTCAACGGCTGACCAGAGTCTCATCTGACCAAATCATACAACTCTTTCCAAAGTGAGCCCATTCTGTTTAACTTTTAAAACCCTTCACAACCTGATCCCAACCTATGTTTCCAATCTTACACTTAACTCCTGTTCTTGCTATCTATAGTTCAGCCAACCCAAACTTCTTGCTGTTAATAACAGAACACTCCATCTACTGTCTTGGTGTTTTTGTATTGGCTATTAAACTCCATGCTTGGAACATTCTTCTCTTTCACCTCTGCCTCTTAGCATGCCTTGGTTCCTATAAAACTGCTCAAGTAAAACACCTTATTGGGAAGCCTTTCTTGACTTTTCCAGTTAATAGTGTCTCCCACGTGCATGGAGCATGCATATATATGCATACAAATGCATCTTTGATTTATTTAGCATATGCATATTTTAAAATAAGTTTTTATTAATATTTTCTGTTTCTCACTTCACCATAGATGTCCCAAGTATCCTTTCCCTTCCAAGAAATCCACCTCCTATGAAAATTAGTATGTTTTTAGAGAGGAAAAAAAATCAGTACAGTTGATTGATATATTGAAAAAGTCTGAAAAGATGTGCTATTCACACAGGAGTGGGGAACCTGCAGCCTGGAGGCCACATGTGGCCTTCTAGATCTTCAGGTGTGGCCTTTTGACTGAGTCCAAATTTTACAGACTAAATCTTTTTATTGAGGGGATTTATTCTGTGTAGTTTAGATTCAGACAAAGGGCCACACTTGAGGACCTAGAGAGTCACATGTGACCTCAAGGTCACAGGTTTCACACCCATATAGTGTATACTTTTTATACACGCTGTCCACCATGATAGAATGTGCACTCCTGAGGACAGAGACTCTTTTTTGTTTATATTCCCAGGAACTAGCATAGTATGTGGCATACAGTTGAGGTTTGATAATTATTTCAAAACAGCACCTCATTAAGCAGACAAGCTAAAAAAATAAATTGTACCATGTTAGTAATATCTCTTGGCTCTCAATCCTTTCTCATTACTAGTATGTGAAAAATAATTTATGTTAATAAGTAATCCAAATTATTTTAACATATAATTGGGGAAATATGAAATATTATATTAAAAAATAAGTAATAAAAAAAGTTGAATGTGTTATCTGAATTCTCTTCAGGAGACAAATCTGCACGACTGCCAGAAATAATTTGTAATTCCAAATTACTAGTAAAAATGTTGAAGATTTTTCAACAAGGTATTGTTGAAGACATGATGATAGGGAAGGGACAGTATAATGTTTGAAAGTGAACACAACTGAAAAAAGAAAGGACAGTCCAAGGTCACTTCTCTCTAAAACTATTGCATCAAATTCAGCTTGACTTTTTCAGTCAATTCATAAATCAAGAGAAGTCAGAGTTGAAAAACACTCTATATGTCATCTGAGGTCACCCATAACTGTGCAGGAATCTTAGCTTAAAGACCTCTAGTGATGAAAATCATATATAATACTTTAATGCAAATAATGAACTTTCTTCAATTCCTTAAGATTTTTTATGCCTTTACAAATGGTTTCTCTTTTTATTTAGAGTGGGAAGGAAACTGAGTTCACCTATAGCAGTATAATGGTAATTTGAAGATCTTCCCTGCTCCTTGTATTTGCAATCAAACATGTACTTAGCACCTTGTTCCAAGTTCGTCATTGTGTCAAGTATTAAGACCCAGATCTTGTGAATCCCACAGTGGCATGGACTTATTGATGTAACAGGAAGGGGCTGGAATAGGGAGGAACTTAATACCTTATATAAAGAAAAGCCCAAGCTAGGGAGCCAGAATTTCTGGGAGCAAGCAGCATGGAGGCTGAGTAGCTGAGAATTGAGAAGAAAACTGAGAACCAAACTGAGAACTGAGAAGAACTGAGAAGAGGATTGAGAGGAACTGAGAACTGAGAAGAGAGAAGATTTTGAGAACAGCATTTGTGGTGGCAGAACTTTTGAGAGCTGCTGAGAATTTCTGAGGGCCAACTGGAACTGCTGGGAACAAGAACTGAGAAATGAGAACAAAGGAGAACTGGGAGGAAACATGACTGTGGTGCCAGTACTTTGTTTGCCTGTTTTGATGTTACTTTGTCTCAGACCTTGTTGTTGGGTCTATGTTTATTTCTCAGGCAGAAAGTGAATTGATGAGGATGCCAGCAATGTGGATGAATGTTATCATGACTTTGTTAAGCTTTGTCTTCCCAGGAACAGAAACTGTGAAGGACTTGAGGTGGACCAGACACTGTGAGCTTCAATATGGAACAGGAACCGCACAAGAAACTGGAAAAAGAGCTGAGAGCTGTTTGCCTTTGACCTCAGGTGGCAGTTGGATAGATTTGGGCAGGAGCTGGGACCATGGAAGAGGAACCATGGAAGCTGAGAGCCTGCCTTGAGTCAAGATGAAAAGACCTCTCCTTGGGTATTTAATGCAAACTGAGAAAATCATGACTTACTGTGGCCTAGGAGTAGAGAACTCTGACCTTTATATTTATTTATTTATTTTTTCATAGTTCAATTTATTTGTTTATTAAAAAAAAATCTATGTGGTTGCCATAGCAGCTGCCTGGGTTCTCTGGACAGATACATGAGTGTGAGTCTTCACAAGATGGTCGGTGAATTCCTGTTAAGGAGACTTAGTGAACACAGTCTCCTTCCACAGGTCTGGGGTTAGATAGCTGTATGTTTTGGAGACGGCATCAAAGGCAGCTTTAGCAAAGTTGCCCAGAGTGGCAGTACAGCCTCTTGCAGAAGTGTAGCTGTCATCAATTCCAGCCATCGTCAGGAGCTTCTTAGGCACAGGAGCTAAGACAATGCCAGTACCTCTGGGGCAGGGATCAGGTGCACCAGAACCGACCCACATCACCCAGTGACCTTGCAGCGTACTGTGTGATGCTTGCCAATCTTGTTACCCCAGTAGCCACATCTCACAGGCATGATGGACAGCTTGGCCAGAATGATAGCACCACGAATAGCTGTGGCCACTTCCTTGGAGCACCTGACACCCAGACCAACATGGCCATTGTAGTCACCAATGGCCATAAAAGCCTTGAACCTGGTACATTGTCCAGTTCTAGTTTGTTTCTGAACAGGTGTGATCTTCAGAATCTCATCTTTCAATGAAGATCCCAGGAAGAAATCTATGATCTCAGAATCCTTGATAGGAAGGAAGAAAAGATAGATCTCTTCCAAAGACTTGATCTTCATGTCCTTGACTAGCTGGCCCAGCTTAGTGACAGGAACCCACTCCTTGTCTTTGGCCTTTCCTCCCCTGGCTCTGCAGCTACGACCACAGCCTTTACCATGGCCCCAGCCTCGACCTCAGACCCCACTGCTGAAGCCCCTATGGAAGCCTCACTGGCCTCACATTCCGGGGCCCCTGGGGCCTCCCACATCTCCTGCAACAAGGAGTTGTCAGCCATTTGGTGTTCACTACAAGTAGTGAACTTTATATTTAGATGATTGAGTTAAGGACTTCTCCAATTAAGAAGAAAGAGGACTTTTTGATTGAAGAGATTAAGATAATGTGGCATAGGGGTGGAGAACTTTGTTCTTTGTGTCAATTAAGGAGGGTTGCCTCCTTAAGGATGATTGAATTAAGGACTTATTAAATGATTGTTACTAAATAATTGTTGTCTTTTGCTTAAAACTATGTAACCGCTTTGGTGAAAACTATGCGGCCATTTTAGTGATGAGTTGTTATGCCATAAAGTTGTGAATGCTGCACTTTGATTTCTGTGAATGTTTTGTCTTGGTTTGTTACTGAATAAATAAAGAGTTCACTATACTATATATCAGAACCTTGAAAGCTGTTCACAGTAGCAGTCCTCTGGAAAGCTGCTTGTGCTTGGTTTTACAAGCAGTGGTAGGGAACCTGCAGGTGCAGCCCTTTGGCTGAATCGAACCTTCACTGTGAAGTTTGGATTCAGTCAAAGGGTCACACTTGAGGATTTAGAGTGCCCCATGTGGCCTTGAGTCTGCAGGCTCCCCACCCCTGACCTATACCAACCCCTATCAAAACAATGGGCTGACTAAATGGAATCATCATTCAAACCATTCATTTATCTAATGTCATTTTTTACGCTGAATTGCTCTTAAATGGAGTGCCCAGAAAAGAGTATAATGCTCTAGTTGTGGTCTGAGCAGTGGGGCCTGATCTTCATTCTAGGAACTTACAGTGGCCTTTTTCAGTGGCCTTATCACACTGTTGACTCCTGCTGAATCTTGAATCACTGAAAATCTCCAGGTTTCTTTCACACGAATTGTAATGAAAGCACATTTCCCCAACCCTTTTGCCTGTGCTGTTGATTATTTAAATGTAAATGGAGAGACTATACATTCATTCTTCTTAATGGGTTTGTTCATTTTGGTTTGTTCTTCTAGTCTGTCAAGATTATTTACTATATTTATATCTTGATTGTTTTTATTAGTTGTCCTTTCTAGCTTTGTGTCATTTTTCAGATAAGAGAAGCACAACTTCTATATTTTCATCCACATTACTGATAAAAATGTTGAACAGGACAGGGATGAAGACAGAGCCGTGTCATGTTAGAATCTTCCCTCTAGCTTGGAAATTCATTGCTCCATTAATCAGAACTCTTTGGGTAGGGTTGTTTAACCATTTACGAATTCATCTACCTCTGTTATCAGTCTATGGCTTTTTAACTTTCACTTACCCTCTGCCCCCTGCTCCCCTTTACCTCCCCCCCCCCCCCAATCTTTGGCAAGTTGAGGAAGATAGAATAGTCCTTGCTCCCTGGTGTTACTTCTAGGCTCTCCTCTACTGCCATAACTCAGTAACCTCTTCTCCTTTGAGGTTCATTCATTCCATATCAACCACTCTTTTCAAAATTCTGGTAGCTGTTGTCTAATGACCTCCTGAACAGTTTCCTTCCTTTTTCAATGGCTTCAGTGCCTGGTTCTTGTTCTTTCTCTCCTCCCCAGCTTCTATTCTCATACTAGAGGACTTTAACATACATACTGATACTCACTCCCTCAAACACCCCAGTCTCTCAATTCCTCAACTTACTTATTTCTCATGACCACCCCACCTCAGCTACATGCAGAGATAGTTATACCCTTGATCTTTTCAATATCCCCAAAATGCACCACTTCTATGTTCAAGAACTCTGAGCTTCCCTTATCTGATCACAATCTGTGGTCATTCCACCTTTTCCTTTCAATCTCAAATCTGTTCTTTGTTCTCACTCCAATTTCTGTTTCTGTGACCCCTAGTTCTTTCTCAGGCCATCACTGCTTCACTAGCTATGCTTTCTGACCATCCCCATCTTGACCCCTTGGTGAACTGGTTAGACTCTACACTGTCCTCTTCTCTCTAGTTCCTTGTCTAGGCTATCAGTGATCCTGCCCTGTCACACCTGAGCCTTGTATTACTCCCACAATATATTGTCTTCATATCTACTCTTATGTAGATAAACAAACTGAAAAAAAAAGCAAACACACCTCTCTCTGCGCCCTCCCCCTTCTGAATTTCCCTATTACTGTGAAGAGCACTATCCTCCTTGCAGTCATCCAGGTTCACAACCTAGGGAGTCATCCTCGACTCTCTGCTCACTTATACCTCCCCCTATCCAATCTGTTGCCAAGCTGAGTCGATTCTGCCTTCATAACCTTTCTCTCTCTTCCAAAGCCCCTCTTCTCTTTTATGACACTACTACCACCCTGGTATAACCCCTCACCTCCTCTTGCTTGGACTAATGCAATAGCCTTTTGCTTGGTCCCTTAACTCAAGCATCTCCCTACTCCATTCCAGCCTTCACCCCACTGTCAAGCCATCCCTCCCTCAAGTCAAAGTCAACTGCAAGTCATGTCATCATCTCTCTGATGTCATGGCCATCTTCTAGAACAAAGGACAAACACAACAACAATAAGCACTTTCAAATTAATCTTAAAGCCCAGATCTGATCATGTCATACTTCGTAACCCTCAATAGATTCCAGTGACTCCCTGTTGCCACCAGAATCAAATATAAACTTCTCTGTTTAGGAGAAAGAAAATTATAGACCAATCTCCCTCATGAATATAGATGCAAAAATGTTAAATAAAATATTAGCAAAAAGACTACAGCAACTTATGGCAAGAATAATACACTTCGATCAGGTAGGATTTATTCTGGGAACACAAGGAAGGTTCAATATTAGGCAAACCATCAGTATCATTGATCATATCAACAATAAAGCTAGCAGAAACCATATGATTATCTCAACAGATGCAGAAAAAGCTTTTGACAAAATACATCATCCATTGCTATTAAAATTCTCTGTTTAGAGTTCAAAGCCCTTTCTAACCCACCCTGCCCCCCTTACTTTTTCAATCTTCATACATATGACTCCCCACTACAGATTTTGTGTTCAGGTGACACTGACCTCCTTGGGATTCTTCCTGAAGGGCACTCTGGGCATCTCCACTGGCTGTCCCCATGCTTGTGATTCTCTCTTGTTTCATCTCTCTTGCTGACCTCCTTCCTTCCTTTGAGTCCTGGCTAAAATCTCATCTTCTACAAGAAGCCTTGCCTCCGTGCTAGGAGCTGTCCCTGTGAGATTACCTCCAGTCTCCGCCGTGTACTTCTTGTTTATGCCTGGTTGTGTTTATCTCATCTCCCCTGTGAGCTCCTGGAGAGCTGGGGCTATCTTTGGCCTTTCTCTGTATCCCTAGCACTTGTCACAGCACCTCACACATAGCAGGTACTTTAAAAATGCTTGTCGACTTGACCTGCATGTAGTAGGTGCTTAATATTTATTAGCTGACTGTTTCACCTTGTCCACATGAATATCATGAGGAGCTTTATCAGATACTTTTCTGAAATGCAGTTCCACCCCTTTTGTGGTGTTCCCCACATCTATTGACTTGTTATATCTCTTGGCTCCTTGCCTCTGTATCGTACTAAGCCTGGTACCTAAAACTACCAAACCCAGCCTGTAGATTGAGTTATGCCCCAAGTTTCAGGACTAGTCCCCCCCTGTGTAGGATGTGAGAATGTAAAGACCCCTAGAACATTTTCTTTTCTTTTCTTTTTTTAAACATTTTCTTATTGGTCCAGCTTAAGCAATCTTTCTTCCAGTATTGCTTTGATCTCAGTTCCCTAATTTCTGAGTCCAAGCCTTAAAAGTTCTATTCCCAGTAAGTAGTTTTCATTCTCTGTCCTCTGGTTTCTCCATAACTGAGTTACTGCTTTTTCTTATGGGTCTAGGCATTTGTGTGACACAGAGCCATGGATTTGGCTCAGACAGAAGCGGGAAGTGACTACGCCGCTTGTGCGGGCTGCACGTGGACTTAGAAAGCCACACGGTAATGCTGCCTATGTTGCATTGTACTTTTATTTATTGGCAAATAGGTCCCAAATTAATTTTAAATCTGGTTCAGGCCTCACTGGGGAGCTTTGTGGGTTGCATGTGAGCCTGTGAGTTTCCTGTTTGACACCTCAGAATCATGAAGAGTGGGGTTCAAATTCTGACATTTTCTAGATCTGTGACCTTTGACAAGTCACTTAACCTCTCTGAGTCTCAATTTCTCTATCTGCAAAAGGGGGTTGATAATGGCTTCTGCCTCTCAGGGTTGTGTAAGGCTCAACAGGATAATATGTGTGAAGCGCCCTCCTCTTCTCCATCTCCTGGTTTCACTGGCATCCTTCGAGTCCCAACGAAAATCACACCTTCTACCAGAAGCTTTTCCTGATTCTTCTTAATTCAGTGCCTTCCCTCTGGCTGATTGTTTCCAATTTATCATGTCTGCATAGCTTGTTTATTGATGGTAACTGGCTTGTTGTCTCCCTCGCCAGAGTATGAACTCATTGAGAACAGGAACTGTCTTTTGCCTTTCTTTGTATCCCTAGCACTTAATATAATGCCCAGCACAAAGTAGGTACTTAGTAAAGGTTTATTCACTGACTGATGAAGAAGGGTCTCTTGATTGGCTGCTGAGCCAACAAGAAGAGCCAATGATTCAGAGGTTATATCAGACCTCTCGGGCTCTTGGAGCTCTCTTTCCATAAAATGAACTAGAATCAGGAAAGGAATACATACATACATATGTATATATAATATATGATAATATGATATATATATAATTCCTGAGAATTATTAGCATTCATAAACATAACATGAATGGACTGGCTTAGAGGAGTCATGCCTTGGAGCAAGACATGACTCCTCTAAGTCAGTCCATTCATGTTATCTTTATGAATGCTAATAATTCTCAGGAGCTATTTGCGTCATACCGGTAAAACAGGGAAGTATGGCTATAGGACTGGAAAAAGCTGGAAGTAGCCCTGATTTTAAAAAAGAGGGAGGGATGGGAGCTTGAGTTGTACACATGGCAAAATTCTAGTTGCAAGCTAGAGTTGCAAACCAGTGTCTCCAACTGCCTGCCTTTACTGCAAGCTTAATGTTTGCCAGAATTAATTTGCCACCTTCTGAGTGACGCTGCTTGTTTTCCTCAACATTTCTAACCTCGTGTCTTTTGCTGCCCACATTTCAAAAGGTACAGGGCCTAGAAGGACAAATTTGGCATGCAGCCTTAGCTCAGTGAGTTTCCATTGTAAGCATGTTGGTTTCCTTCTCCATGAGGGTGAAGGAGAAAAAAGGTGGGAGAGATTTGGAACTCAAAATTGCAAAAGAAGGAGGAGGAAGAGGAGCAGGAGCAAAAGAATATGGAGAGGAAGATTAAAAATTGTTTTTTATATGTAATTGAAGAAAAATAAAATATTGAAATTTTTTTTAAAAAAGGCAAGTTGGAGCACCAGGGCAGATAGAAATCAGGTGAAATGACGAGAAGGCTGTAGGTTTCACTCATGTCAGTAGAGGGCAGCAGAGGGCTTCTTGAGAACACGCTGGTTTTGGCTATTAAGCCAATTAAGAGCTGGAGAATAGTTAAAGTAGTGGGAGGGCAGAGCAAAGAAGAATGTTTTTAATAGGAATAAGTGCTATGTCTTTCAAAGGCTTTCAAAGGCTTTTTCTGTATCTATTGAGATAATCATATGATTTCTGTTGGTTTTGTTACTGATATGGTCAATGATGCTAATATTTTTCCTAATACTGAACCAGCCCTGCATTCCTGATATAAATCCCACCTGGTCATAGTGTAAGATCCTTCTGATATATTGCTGTAATCTGTTAGTATTTTATTTAAAATTTTTGTGTCAATATTCATTAGGGAAATTGGTCTATAATTTTCTTTCTCTGTTTTGGTTCTTCCTGGTTTGGATATCAGCACCATATTTGTGTTGTAAAAGGAATTTGGTTGGACTCCTTCACCCATTTTCCCAAATAGTTTATATAGTATTGGAATTAATTTTTCTTTAAATATTTGGTAGAACTCACTTGTGAATACATCTGGTCCTGGGGATTTTTTCTTCAGAAGTTCATTGATGGCTTGTTCAACTTCTTTTTTCTAAGACTGGGTTATTTAAATATTTTTATTCTTTTTCTGTTAATCTAAGTAATTTATATTTCTGTGGATATTCATCCATTTCAGTTAGATCGTCAAATTTATTGGCATATAATTGGGCAAAATAGCTCCTAGCAATTGTTTTAATTTCCTCTTCATTGGTGATGAGTTCACCACTTTCATTTCACTTTTCTTTTTTATACTAGCAATTTCTTTTTCTTCTTTCCTTTTTTATATCAAATTAACCAATAGTTGGGGCGGTCCTCAGGGCAGTCCCTGGCACACACTGAAGTTCACAGGGTTCAGCACGTCTCAAACCCTTCATGACTTCTCTTGCCTGGAACTTAAGGATCAGGCAGGCCATGAACAAACAAAGTCTTATCCCGGTCATGTTTCTTCAGTCCTCCAGAAGTTCAGCTGGCCCTAGGACCCAGAAGGATTATTGGCCTTCCAGGTGGCCTTCCAGGCAAGCCCTCTCAGCCTTGCAGGTGGCCTTCACCAGATTCACCAGATTCACCAGGAAAACTCCATCTCAGCTCTCAATCAGCTTCCAGATGCTGGGAGAGAAACACTCTCTCTCTCTCTCTCTCTCTCTCTCTCTCTCTCTCTCAAGAAAACTCCAACTCACTTGTGCAGTTCAGCAGCCCAGCTCCCAGATGCTGGGACAATCCTGCTTCCTCCAACAGGAGCCAACAGGAGGAAGATACCCAATTCTGTCTCTCTGTCTCCAGAATTCTTCTTTATATGCACACACTGGCCTCCTGTCTCAGCCAATCCCCTTCTTCCATGTCAACAGAGCGTGACAGAGTTCACACCTCTCATACTAAATTCACACCTTCCTGATTGCTGTGACAGTGTCTCTTTAAGGTGGTGATTAGTAGATTCTTTCAAACTCTACTCTGCCCTCTGGCTCCAATATCCCAGGGTAGTTTTCTTTGATAATTCCCTGAAAGATGCTGTCCCGGTATTGTTGTTATTCTTGTGATCATGGCTTCCAGGTAGTCCAATAATTCTTACATTATATCTTTCTCGGATCTATTTTCTAGATCAATTTTCTTCTAGTGAGAAATTTCACATTGTCTTCTATTTCTTTTTTTCTTTTTTCAACTTACTTTGATTTTGGTTTATCGTATGTTGATGTCTCATAGAGTCATTAGTTTCCATTTGTTCATTTCTAATTTTTAAGGAATTATTTTCTTCAGTGAGCTTTTGTACTTCCTTTTCCATTTAGTCAATTCTATTTTTTAGGGAGTTATTCAGTAAATTTAAAAATCTCTTTTCCCTCTATATTTCAAGCATTACTCTAATTTCCCCCTCCCCCTCTCCCAGTTTTTCTTCTACTTCTCTAATTTGCTTTTAAAAACTCTTTTGAAGTTCTTCCAGGAATTATTTTTTTGGGCCTGAGACCAAATTACATTTTTCTTTGAGGCTTCGCATGTAGTCATTTTTGACATTATTGTCTTCTAAGCTTATACCCTGATCCTCTCTATCACCATAATAACTTTTTATAGTCTAGCTCTTTTTTGTCTTTTGCTCATTTTTATGCTCTTTTTATTCTGGTGATTTGGTGTTTTTATGTAAGAGCTGGGCTCTGGTCCTGGTCCTGTGCTGTTCCGAGCTTTCTATGCTGGGATTCTGGGTCTTACTGCTGACTTTTCCTGGGCTTCAGGAATCAGCTGCTTGCTTTCTGTGGGGGGTAGGCTTCTCTTCCCACTTGTACTGGGGAGGGGAGGGCCTTCCCATGGACCTCCCCTGAGTGTGGGGTTTAGAGACTGGTCTACCCCAGGGTAGGGGCTGTCATGCTTTGTAGTTACAGAAACAGAGCCTCTCTGTTAGCAGGCTCTGGAGTAGTGGTTTTGTTGCTGATCTGCCTGAAGGGTGGGGCCCTGCTCTGGGTTGCTAGGAAGCAAGGTCTCTTTGCTGGTAGACCCCAGGGGAGGGGTTTCATTGCCTTCACTACCGGTCAGCAGTGGGGTCAAGCCCTTACAGTGGCTTGTGCTGGAGGAAGGGTCACTGGGGGGGGACTTTGATGCACTGCATGGACTGCTCACTTGCCTAGGGGGCTGCTGGTTTGCAGGAGGGGGCCTCACTGGTGGATTGTCCCAGGCTTCAGCCTTGCTATAGGCCCCCTGCTGTGAGGCTGGCTGCTGCTGTTACTCTTGAACCCTGCACCCCTCCCACCTGAGACTGACCTTTCCTCCTGGGCTGGTAAGCTGCTTCCCTGTTCCTAGAACAATTCTAAGATGGTTTTCTAGTTGTTTTATGGAGAATTTGGGAGGGCTTCAGAAGGTTCCTTCCTCATTCCACCATCTTGGCACCTGGAATCATTTGTTGATTTTTTAAATTAGTCTTTTTTGGGGAACTGGCCAATAAGCCAAGTCCTTATGAGCATGTGCAGAGTGCTGCTAATGCCATTCTTCCTGTGAAAGAAACTGGGAGGCTTGCTTCTGGGAGAGTAGGAGAGTGTCTAATGAAAGTGCCCTGGAGAGACTTTGAAACATGCCTGGATATTCCAGAACGGATTCTGATCTGTTAGTCACGTGGTAGACAGTAGCTTCTTTGATTGCCTGCAGTTGCAGAGTTATATTTGAGAGGAAGGGGACTCAAAAGGTCTTAGACAGACTCAGACTCTTGGCTGCTGTTTGGGACTCTTATCTCTGGCTGATTTCTTCCTGGAGGATGGCATCCATAGAGAAACAGTGCTTTCTCCCCACACAAGGCTGACATGTGGGCCCCTGAAGAGAGCTCTTCTTTGCCTGCCTTGGTGTTTGTTCTTTTATTTTGGGTGAAGAAAGCTGAATGTTAAGACCTTGTGAATTCCCAAGCATCCGTAAGCTAGTCTATACCAAGCTTTGCAGTCATCCCAGCATAGATACCCTGAAGACCAAAGAGTGACTTTCACAAGGATTCATTCTTTGCCAACACTGGATTTGAGTGTGAATTTGGTGGAGCCAGTGCTGTGTAGAAACTATGCTAAATCTGAGTTAACTCACAAAGTATTACAGGGAGAGCATGCCCCTAAAGTGTTGAGGGGACATGCTTATGCTCTTACTCTTGCTGCGTCTTCAAGCTAGGCAGCTTCGGGTGCGATGGAGAGAGTGCCAGGCCTAGAGTCAGAAAGACTTGTCTTCCTGAGTTCAAATCTGGCCTCAGAGACCTACTGGCTATGTGACCCTGGGCAAGTCACTTCACCCTGTTTGCCTGTTTTCTCACCTGTCAAATGAGCTGGAGAAGGACATGACAAACCACTGCAGTGACTCTGACAAGAAAACTCTAGATGGGATCGCGAAGAGTCGGACACAGCTGAACAGCACATACCTTGGAGGCAAATATTCTTTTGTAAAATCAAAGTTAAGTGGTTCAAGGGAACCTCAGTGCTAGAGGCTCGCGGCTCACGGGGGCGGGGGGGGGGGGGGGGGGCTTGGAGCGCATCTCTTGACCGCAGGAGAGGAGAGAAAGCCCAGCTCGGAAAGGCGCCCCTAGAACACACGGGCATGGCAGAGAGGCACCGGCTACCCGAGTATGTCCTCTGTAGTGGAGGACACGTGGAGAAGGACATGGCGAGCCGCTCCGGGGGTCTTGCCGAGAGAACTCCCCGGCAGTGAACGGGAAAAGCGAAACTTCTCAGCCCACAAGTCCTGTGGGAGCAAGCCCGAGTTTGGGTTTCGCCATGTCCTGCCCCTCTTACCGCCGCCATCGCCATCGCAGCATTAAGCCCCTCCTGAGTTTCCGACCTCCACCCTTGCTTCAGGGCCCTCACCCTAAGAGCGTCAGCTCGCAGCCCCTCCCCTCCTCACTTTGGCGGTTGCCAAATAAGGATAGGTGCATTTAGATTGGCCAGCCTATTTCCTCGTTCTTTGGAAGCCCGCCTCCCAGCCACTGAGAGAGCGCGGCGGGCTTCTTTGTTCCTTATCATTGGAGGAGAATTCATGCTCAGATTGTAATCCCACCTCCCAGCCAATGGGAGAAGGGACAGCAGAGGGGCGGGGCTTGACTGCCTTAGAGTACAAATTCTCGTCTGTCTTCTGTAACACGGCAGCTCTGAGCCCTGATTGGCCCTGGAGAGTTCCGCCCACGGGGAGAGAATGAAAACTTCCTGTTCCTTCCTCAAGATACCTCTGACTTTTGATTTTCCTTGGGTCGGGGATTTTTGGGGTTGGCCGTGACTGAATGGCTGAACAGCAGTGATGTCTAATAGGACTACTCCCAGTGGCTGGCAAAGGTAAGAGATACCTGCTCCTGCCTCCGCCGAGCGTGGCTGGGAGGCGGAGTCCGCAGCGGGACTGTGCAGAGGCGATCTGGACGGCTGTGTTGTCTGCTCAGACCAGGAGGCGGCTGCTCTCGCTCCAAGGAATCCTGAATATTTTTTATGTGAATCAATGCTTTTTTCTAATCAGTACACAGTAATCCCATGGAATCACACATTTCCTACGTCTTTCATCTAATTGTGAGATGGCAAAGATCTGATCATTGCTGAATAGCGTTTGAAAGCGTGCTGGTGTCCTGCTCCTATTGTGTGGAGAAGGTGCACATTAAGTGAGCTGGGGCTATAGGTTGACCCAAATGGCCCCGTTGTATATTAACTTAATTTTCTCACCTGTTCACATAATTGGCAATAGCTCTCAGGTGTTTGGTACAGCCCAGTTCGATGACCTGATTTTTATCATACTCTCCAAATTAAACTTAACCTTTATTAAACGTGAAAAGTTATCATTAAAAAGGACCAGGAACCACAGCTGCTCACGACACAGCGTCAGTGGATGTTTGAGCTGTTAGAATTGCAAGGTGAAAGGTTCACTTGAGGGGGTCTTGTGGTTAAGACAAACATGTAGGTAATAAAGTTAAAAAATGCTAAAAAAAAAAAAGATTCACGTTAAGATTTTGTGTAGATGCAAGAGTAGAGATATAGGTTAATAGTTACTGGTATTCTTTCAGTTACCTTTTTTTTAAAGTACTATCAAGGCCTGAGATTTTTTCCCAAATCTTTGTTATCTCCTCCTTCACATACCTGGTATATCACTCACAATTGTATCATCTCCAGCTCCTATATGCATCTATACATATCTACATATACATACATATATGTGTGTATAGTCCCATACTACAGACATATACACATGCAATGCATACATACACATGCACATGTGTGTATATATGTGTACAGTGCCATACTACATTCGCATATATATACATACTATATATATATATGTGTGTGTAGACCCATACTACTGCTTTTCCCGTCTTTGTTCCCTTTAGTTTCAAGTCTATCTCCTTTATTAACATCTCAGGCCCTGTGATATTAGGCTCTTAGGTGCTTTGCTATCCCTAATGGAGAAAAATGTATTATTTGTTTTTGCAAATCTTTTCCATTCTTCTGTTTGTAGTCCTTCCAGTTTCATCCTGGAATGTCCTTGAGTGGTATTGCTTAGCTGGATGTCTTGTCGAACTTACTTCAGACTGGTTTTTACCCTCCATCACTTCTCTCTGCGATATGCTCATCATTATCCATAGTATTCCCTTGTAATGTATTATAAATAAGTTTATATTCTAACTCAGGGTTGCCTTTAGCAGCCATCTCTCTCTGTCAGATGTTTGGTGATTAAAGCTCTTTTAAGTCTCTTTGTTGTTGCAATTAATGTACATTGGATGAACTTCTAGATTAAATTGTTGCAATTAGTAAAAATATTATTTCTGTTGTTTATATTTAATTTTCAAATTTAAATAATTTAAGGTTGTCATTTTAATTGCATACTACATAGTTTTCCTTTGTTTCTTTCTCTCTTTTCCTTCTTTTCACTTATCATCTTTTCTTCCTTTCATCTTCCCTTCCTTTTTTCTTCTCTCCTTCCCTTTCTTCCCTCCCTCTTCTTTCTTTCTTTCTTCCTTCTTTTCTTCATCTCTTCCTTCCCTCTTCCTCCTTTTCCTTCCTTTTTTTCTTCCTCCCTCTCTCTACCCCTTCCTTTCTTCTTTTCTTTCTTTCTTATTTCCTTCTTACTTGAATTGCAGAATATGTACAGATGGTCTATGGTTTCCTGTCCATCTACTGTGTGGTGGAAAAGGGTCTTTAGATTGGCCAGTAGGCCAGAATTGGGTGCATATACAAGATGTACCAACAAGTCAAATTGATTTTTTTTTCTCCCTAGCTGTGTCTGAGTATGAAAGACAAACTCCTTTGGCCTCTGGGTGGAGGAAAGGCCTCGGTCTCTCTCTCTCTCTCTCGGCTGGAGTCACCATAAAACCTTGAGTGTATTGTGAAACCATGCTGGCTCTTTATCATCATGGTTTCCTCTTCTAAATAACCATCACTTTAAGAACGCGTTCTAGAATTTAGCCAGGAATTAGCCTGTTGTTTGCAGGCTCCTTTTCCTTCCCTTTCCAGAAAATTAGCGCATTTGCCCTTCCCGTCATCCCCTGTCTTTCTTTCAAATACTGTTAGCAGCGGCATTTAAATTTACCGGTTCTTTTGTACCCTGTGATGTAATTCATCTGGGCCTAGTGACCTGAACTTCTAAGGGACAGCTCTTCTTTAGCTTAATTTTTCCTTGTTTAGCATGAGTTTTAATTCCCTTTCATGTTTGTTCTGTCTTTTCTGGTATGAGAATCATTCCCTTTGGCAAATAAAGTTAATAGCCTTGCCTTCTCGCTTTTTAAGTAATCATCATATCATCTTCGCTGAGTCACAGCATTAGCCTTCCTTTGACCTTCTTTTCCCTAGCAGGTGTAGTGAGACTGAAGGGACTTATGGGTTCTTTTTCATGAAGCCTGTGCCCACAGCTTCTTTGGAAACTTCCCGGGACTTCCAGGACATGGGAACTCGTTGCTTAGGCCTTTGGAGGATGATGAACTTAACGCTATGGCAATAAATCTTCCTTTGTTAACTGTTGCCTCAGCTATGATTGTCTCATCTTATTCCAATATTGAACCTCTTGAGGTGTTTGGTGATTTTAGACTTTTTCTCCTTATTTACCCTATTGTTCACATTCTTACTCCCTCCCCTTTGATGGCAATTTTTCTTTTTTTTTTTTTTTTATTAACTTTTGTTTATTTTTTAGTTTACATCATTGATTTCCATAAGATTTTGAGTTACAGATTTTCTCCCCATCTTTCTCCTACCCACCACCCCAAAACAGACATTCCACTGTATATTCCCTCCCTCAATCTGCTCTCTCCTATATCCTCCCCCATCATTCCTCTAACTTTCTGGTAGGGCAAGATGGATCTCCCTATCCCAGTGCCTGTATATATTATTTCCCAGTTGCATGTAAATAATAATAATAATATATATATGTGTGTATGTATGTATTTAACATTTGATTTTAGAACTTTAAATTCTAGATTCTTTACCTTCCTCCCTCGTCCCCCACCCCCACTGGAAAGACAAGCAATTCAGTACAGGTGGTACATGTGTAGTTCCGCAGAACATCTCCACAATGGACATATTGTGAAAGACTGACTATATTTCCCTCCATCCTATCCCATCCCCCCTTGTTCTATTCTCTACTTTATCCCTGTCCCTTTTGTATCAGCAATGCAGTATTCACAATGCCTACAGTAACTATAAATATGCTGATATAGTTATTAATCACAAAATGGAACAGGCTCTCTACATAAGAAATATAGATAGTGCATTCATTTAAATACCAGAAGACTGAGTCCCAAAACCAGAAAGTCAAAGCCAACCCAGTCGTGATGAAGTTGGCACATGTGGTCAAAGT
>CM053590.1:205645442-205671620 GCA_028646515.1 Pseudochirops corinnae | reverse complement strand
TCCAGGCAGCTTGGTCCCAGCAGCTCCGGCCCCTGGCAGTTCCTGCTCCAGGCAGTCCTCAGCAGGAGTCCTTAGCAGAGGTTCTGCCCTGCTCAAAGCAAAAGGAGCTCACAGCCACAGCCACTGCCTCTGACGCCGCTTCCAGTCCACACCGCACGGAGACTAGCTTGGTTCCGGCATTCTCTTGCTCCACCCCTTCCTGCTACATCAGCAAGCTCAAGGGGTGTGGAAGATCTTCAAATCCTAGTATCGTTACACCTTTACAGAAGTGTGTGCTTCTAACAGCCCTCCTCCCTACCCTGCCCTCCCCTCCATCATGCCGCTTATAATCCCCTTCCCCCCTACTCTCCTGTAGGGCAAGATACCCAATTTAGAGTAGATGTCATTCCCTCCCTAAGCCAAATTCAATGAGAGTAAGATTGACCCCTTCCCTTTTGCCTTCCTGTTATTCCTCTCCATTGTAACAGTTATCTCTTGCCTCTTCTATATGAGAGGATTTACCCCATTCTGTCTCTCTCTGTCTCCTCTCATTCTATTCTTCTCCCACTTCACAATTTCACCTTTTAAAAAATCATCCCTTCCTAATCAATTGATCCTGTGCCCTCTGTCTATGTATACCTGTACACATATATACACACACTCACATATGTATTCATATGCATATGTACCCTCCTATATAGACATATGTGTATGTATACATACATGCATACATATATATACATATATCTATATCTATCTATATATCTATATATATATAAGTATACGCACACATTTATATTCTCTTCACCTATCCTCATACTGAGAAAAGTTGCACAAGTTACAATTCTCATTTTTCCATGTTGGCATATAAATAGTTCAACTTTGATAAGTTCCTTATGATTTCTTTTCCACATTTACCTTCTCGTGCTTCTTGTGTTTGAATGTCAAATTTTCTGTTCAGTTCTGGTTTTTTCCTCAAGAATGCTTGAAAATCCTCCCCCTCATTGAATGCCCATATTTTCCCCTGAAACATTATACCCAGTTTTGCTGGATAGGTGACTCTTGGTTTTAATCCTAGCTCCCTTGATCTCCAGAATATCATATTCCAGGCCCTTCAGTCCCTTAATGTAGAAGCTGCTAGATCCTGGGTTATCCTGATTGTGTTTCCACGGTATTCAAATTGTTTCTTCTTAGCAGCTTGTAATATTTGCTCCTTGATCTGGGAGCTCTGGAACCTGGCTATAACATTCCTAGGAGTTTTCTTTTTGAGATCTTTTTCAAGAAGTGATTGGTAAATTCTTTCAAGTTCTATTTTGCCCTCTGGTTCTAAAATATCTGGGCAATTTATCTTGAGAATTTCTTGAAAGACTGCAATCTGGATCCAGGCAGCTCAAGGCAAGAGCACTTAGCCTGTGAATAGTCACTTGGCCCCCCTGCAATCTGCAGGCTGGGAGCTTCTGAAGCAGCCACGTGGAGGCGGTGGCAGGGCCACTGCTTCAGACTGCTTCTAGCTCTAGCAGCAGTCGGCTGGACCCTCTCCCCCAAATTTAGCCAAGTTCCACCGACCTTTTCCCTTTGTCCTTGGCTCTTATGGGTTGGTAATTCTGGAAATCGCCACAGTGCTGATGATCCACTCTCCTGAAAGCTCCAGCCAGGGCTTCTCTTGGATGCCCTGGGGTTGAAACTGCATGGGTCTGGGCTCTGCTCCCAGCATGCTGGGATGACCGCTTGCTGGACTGCCTTCAGTGGGAGCTTTGTTACTCTGTCATTTTTGTGGATTCTGGAGCTCTAAAATTTGTGTAGAGTCATATTTTCCAGGTATTTGAGGTGGTTATGGGGGGAGCTTGCGGAGTTCTCCTGTTTCTATGCCGCCATCTTGACTCCGCCCCATGGCAGTTTTTCTGAGGGCTAGATCTAAAAGTGTTTCAACCTCCTCCAGTGTAGGACAATTCATGCTCCATCAGCCTCTGTCTCTAATTGGCCCCCTACTGGATTCTGGGCTTTATCTCTTAGGCTTGGTGCAGTGTCACACAACCACACACAGAGGTGCTTCCCTCTTTCCTTCTGTTCCTTCATTCCTGGCTAAGCTCTAAGTTGTAGCACAGAGAACTGCCACACTGCTATTGCAGCAAATTTTTGGCATGTGGATCTCTGCAGCACTGGGGTGTGGGGTTGTGAGGTGGAGTTCATGGTGTGGAGTTGAGTTCTATTGTGAATATATGCATGGGTCAATTTATGCAGCTCTGATGCTTGGATTCTGATTACGGGGTGGGGAGGGGTGAGTTTTGAGTGAGTATTCACTTTTTATAGTGGAGAAATACATAGATACACACAAGATAGCTACAAGGTAATTTCAGAGGGCAGACATTAGTGGTAGAGAGGACTGGGAACAGGTCCCTCCGAAAAGTGAGGCTTAATTGAACTGAGTCTTAAAGAAATCCAAGTGACAGAGGTGAAGAGAGAGAGCATTCCAGGCCTGGGGAACAGCAAGTGAAAATGCCTGGAGGTGAGAGATGGGAGGTGGGAGATGTTGTCTTGGAGGAATAACAAGAAAAGCTACTGAGGGATCTTCTGGCAAAGAGGTACTTGGAGATCAAAGGAAGTCGAACCTCTATTTACATTCTTTGTGTATAGGGATGATATATGGTTTATATACAAGTCCAGATTTTACCCCTGGGACTTTTGGATAAATATTTTAAGATCTTTAAGAGAAATAATATACCATAGTATCTTTGTGCCCAGGGCAAAGTTAAAAACAAACAAACAAACAAATAATTATTTATTGAATTCTAATCTAGATGAGAAAATATGTGGGTAGGTGGGTGGTAGGGAAGAAGATAGGTAAAAGCAGATTCTCCAAGGCTCCACAAGTATATCACTGTTATGAGTCCTCCCTTAGACATTTCCTAGTTCTTCTGCTAGTATCATTTAAGCTGCTTTGGAATAAGAAAGTGACATTCCCTAAACTACAGTTCTAATTCTCCTCCTGTTCCTTCTTCCCCCTGAGCCATATTTGAAATCATAATTTCTATTGTTTTCCTCTCATCTTATAAAATATAACCTTTCTCCCAACTCCACTCCAAAAAGAGGCATCTCTATTTCTGACTCAAATCAGAATTCATATTGAGACTCTAGAATTATAATCAGCTGTTATCAACTTGTAGCACAGGCAGGAAAATAGGGAAGTTGAATCTCTTATGTTTCTGGCAGGGCTTAAAGTGGAAAAATTCAGAGAATGGAATGGTTCTCTACTCACTCTCCCTCCTCCCAGCCAGATCTTGTTCCTTATCTTGATAATACACGTCAGCTGTCTTGAAATTTGCCAAGGGGCATAAAAGGGCAGAATGAGAAAGGAGAGTGTAGGAAGTTCTCACCAGAAGGAGGTAATTCCTCCCCTCAAGAATCCATGAAACTCATATGATGCCACTGTGCCTTGGCTCTGGCCCTACTTCTGGTCCTATGGTTCCCTGCTGACCCAATCAGTCTCTCTTCTCTCTTTGGTATTCTGTGGCCTCAAGCTCCATATGATGCCAAGTTCCTTTTCTGGATCCAGGATGATTCAATTTGGCCACAGTCTCTTGAGAACATTAAAGGTTTAGAGGATCTCTTGCTTTGTTGCCCTGCTCCGTAGGATTGTGTTGTATAGTTCTTGTAATGAGATGTGAGGGCAAACGTGCTTCTGGACTAATTAACACATTTCCAACTCTTTTGTTGTAATCAGACTCACAGACCAACTCAACTGCCTTTTTTTTTTGGAGGAGAGAAGGCAAGACAGTTGGGGTTAAGTGACTTGCCTAAGGTCATACAGCTAGTAAGAGTCAAGTGTCTGAGGCTAGATTTGAACTTGGTTCTCCTGACTCCAGGGCCAGTACTTTATTCACTGTGCCACCTACCTGCCCCTCAAAGGCTTTCAACTGGCATTTTATTTATTTCTTTTCTACCTTGGAGTAAAGACAGTGTGTTCTACATGTTCAATTCTCCCCTCTCCCAGTCTTTTTGGGGGGAATGGAAAAAATATTTGCACCTCTTTGCGTTCTTTTTTTTCTGCCTCTTTTAACCCTCTATGGCAACTAGGACCAGATTACCCAGAGGCTTAGAACGATCTCAGAAAGTAGTAGAAGTATCTGGAGGGTAAGGAGCCCCTAGCATCTCTGCTACAGTGCAAATGCCTCCATGCCCCCATTGACACTTAGTAGCAAGGAAAGGATTGTAATGCACATTTTAAGGTAAAGAAACAGTAGCATCTGTTTGCAGACTGAGTGCTTGGACCAAAAGGGCACTTGAGAAGGAGGGATCATCAAAAGTAACCTAATAGAGCTCCCTAGGACAGGAGGTGGCACAGTGGATAGAACACTGGATCTGGAGTAGGAGAGATTCCTCTTCCTCTATTCAAATCTGGCTTCAAACACTCACTAGCTTTATGACCCTGGGTGAGTCACTTAACCCTGTTTGCCTTAGTTTACTCATCTGTAAAATGAGCTGGAGAAGGAAATGGCAAAAACAATCCAGTATCTTTGCCAAGAAAACTCCAAATAGGGTCACAGAGAATTGGACATGATTGAAACCACTGAACAACACCAGAGCTCCCTAGGCCAGATAGGCCCCAGTCCCATTGGGTTCTGATATCCAAAAGCAGGTAACTATAAGATTCTTTCAGGGCGTCTAGGTGGCGCTGTGAATAGAGCACTGGCCCTGGAGTCAGGAGAACCTGAGTTCAAATCTAGCCTTAGACCAGCGGTTTATGTGGGTCATGTTCAATTTGAAACAATGAAAATACATCCTGCATATCAGATATTGACATTACGATTCATAACAGTAGCAAAATTACCGTTATGAAGTAGCAACAAAAATAATTTTATGGTTGGGGGTCACCATAACATGAGGAACTGTATTAAAGGGTCCCAGCATTAAGAAGGTTGAGAACCACTGCCTTAGACATTAACACTTATTAGCTGTGTGATCTTGGGCAAGTCACTTAACCCCAATTGCCCTGCCTTCCCCCCTCCAAAAAAAAGCGCCAAACCCCGAAAATTCTTTCCTACCTGTTCCCAGGAGTGTATCTCTCTAACAACTATTTTCTTTCCAGTAACAAAGCTGTTGACGTACAGTTTTGCCATTTCTCAGTGACTGATCCCTCTTCAGAGTAGAAAGTTCCATTAACTTCCATGTTTTACCCCAGGGGCTTTGGACAACTTCCTTTTAAAAAGTGTTTTAGTTGCTTGTTTCCATTAGAATAAAGAGTAAATGGGAGGAAAAGGGTTAGTACAGTGATCAGTCTTCTGGGAATAGAATAGAAACATTAGAAGTGAAAGGAAGTTTAGTAACCCAATGCCTTCATTTTATAGATGAAGAAACTGAATGGAAAGAAGGGAAGAGATGTCCCCTAGAGGCATCAGAGACAAGATTCAAATTTCCATCTCCTAGCTCTCATCCTGGCGTTGTTTCACCCTCTACACCATGCTGTGCTGTCTATACCCTGGCTGGTTTTTTCAACCCAGAATCATCTCTCTTTGCTTTATCTAAACCAGACCCAATCACTGAACCTTTACCCTTATTTGAAACAGCTTGGTGGCATAGTAGATAGAGCACTGGACCAGGAGTCGGAAAAATCTGAGTTCATATTCAGCCTCTGACATACTAGCTGTGTGACCCTGGGCAAGTCAGTTAATCTCTTTTTGCCCCTGAAGAGTGAGCATGAGTCACAAAATCTATAAAGGTCACGTTACAATTCTGTGTTTAGGTTCTGGTCCTTCTAGTCCTGAGATCCAGGGCTCCCTGATGGATTGATCTCTCTTCCCGCTTTGGTTTTCTGCTACTTCTAGTGCTGTGTGTTCCTTTTGTGGATCATGGGTGGCTGAGTTTTTCCTCATCTGTATATCTACAAAGTAGGGATAAGGGTAGCATCAGCCTCCAAGGCTTTTCATGAGGATAAAATGAGATAATTTTTGGAAAAGCATTTGCAATCCTTAAGGTGCTGTGTAAATGCTAACTTCTCCTCCTCCTCCTCCTCCTCCTCTTTCTCCTTCTTTTTCTCCTTCTTCTTTTTCTCCTCTGCCTCTTCTTCCTCCTCCCTTTTTTTTTGATAATGGTGGTGATGATGATGATGACTGGGAGAAAAAGAATCCCACCACAAGTAGGCAGAATGATGTTCCCCAGTCTCAGTCTGGACCTGTGCATCCTAATCTCTTTGCTTGTCATTGGGAGACAAGGGCACAGTTCTCAGAGTCCTCACCTTAAATAACAGGCCTTGCCTTAGGCCAGTGTTTTCTGGTGCTGGAGGCTGTCACTTTAGGGATGCAGGAATGTTTTACATCAATCCACTGGGCAGAAGAAACTCTAGAAAGGCAGAACTCTAAAAGCCACCAGCTGGCTGTGAGCCAACATCTTTCACAACGACAAAAGAGCAAGCTCGAATTTCCCTATCAGATTGTGAAAGTACAAGGTACATGCTCATTGCCCCAAACATAAAAACTCAGTAGGCTGTTTTGTAACCGGACTAAAGGCACTTAGCATCATTCTGTGGATATTCTGGCTTTGTGTTTTTTCCTGGGATCAGGTGTGTGGGAGAGCAAGACTGCTATCACCATTTCAGTACTTCAAAGGCCATCTAGCCTCATCAGTGCGGATATTTCCTCATAAATGGCAACTTTCTAAGGCATTAGTAAATGGTGCCAGGAGTTGTTGTGGCCTTTGACTCTCATCACTCAGTGACTCACATTCATTTTCTGGCAATGAGCCTCTCTGAATTCAGCAGGCTGGTCTCTGGATGATGGACACACAGCCTGACACTGAACACATACTTGGATTCTTTCCAGCTTGAACACACACAACAGTGCTTGCACACCAGTGGCATAGCCTTCAGAGACCTCAGGGTAACCTCCATGCCACAATAAGGCATCACAGCAGGACTTTAGGTCTGCAAAAAAATTCTTCTCCTTTATGAAGGAGATAGCATAAGTATGATTATACCCATTTTACAGATGAGGAAAGCCTAGACTAGAAGAAATTAGGTGAGTTATCTGTGGTCACATAGCTAGTAAGACCAAGTTCATATTTCTAAGAAAACAGGCCTCAAATCAGTCATGTGTTAGATGAGTCAGATTTTCTTCCTCATTCTCTTTCCTCAGTTAATTACAATGCTCAAAAACCCCAAAATATATATCTAGGAGTGGAGGTAACCAATGACACTGTGCTTTCCGACCAGTCGCCATGCTAGAGTCCCTGAAAATGTGAGGAAGCATCCCTAACACATGTCTCTAACACACCCAACCCCAGTCACTTGTCAGACATGGGACTTTTCCTGTCAAAAAGGGGAAAGCTGGAAAGCCAATCTCAGAAGAGGCTTCCCCTGTCTGGGTGCAGACTTGGAAGATGGCAGCGCCTCGCTCTCCTTTTTAGCGCTGCCAAGGCCTCAATATTCTCTACACAACATCCTTTATGTCTCGTTTGGACTTGGAAGTCTTTGCATTGGTTTTCTCTTTTTCCCTTCTTTATTAGGAATGATAAATTAATTATTAAATAATCATCCGTTGGACTTTGCTACTAAATGTGCGAGTTGAAATGAGAGGGGAAAACAGATGGATACCTTCCTTCTCATTTTAAAATTCCTAGCACTTGTGCAAACTGACTTGAATCAAGTAGCTATGATGGTGAGCCTCGCTCTACCTCCCTGTTTCTTTTCTACTTCCCATCCCTTTGAGTGAGGCAGGAGAAGTGGGATGAGAAGGCACATGGACTTAGTCAAGAGCATGATAATGGTGGAAGACATTTCCCCAGATGTCATGGACCCCAGGCTGGCACTCCAGTGGAGAGCAGAATGACAAGGAAGCTTCCTCGTGGGGCCTGAGGATGAGAAGAGCTACCTCACAAGAAGGACTGGTGATCTGAACAGAGATTCTGACACCATCTTCACAAAGTTTCAAACCCCCTTCAGTCTGCAAAGAAACTTTGTTCAGACTTTCCTTAATGGATTCAAGAGAATTTGGAAGAAGCCAGTGAGGCTGAGGGGAAGGGAAAAGAAAAGGTTGCCTAAATATCCCTAACCAAAGGCAGAATGCTTCCAGAGTAGCAGGCATTGGGGAAAGAGCTGGTTTGGGAGATAGGAAATTGAAGAGCAGATGGTGATCTCAAGTGGTAGAGATAATTTTCCCTACGTGGAAGAAATCACAGATTCATTCCAAAAAAGAAAAAGAAAAAAAGCCTATGAAATTGAGGAATAAAGGCAAGGGTGAGGCTAGTATAAGAAAGGAATCATCAAATTGGGAAAAATGCTGTCAGAGATAAGTTAATTTGACTTGCAAGCTAACACTGTTGGCTGTTTGTTCTTCCTTCTCGAAGAGGACCGTGACATCATGCAGGCGATGCCATGACATGCAAGTGAATTGGACTTAAGTGAGGCAGGGCTGTGCAGGGTCACCAGCCTCACTGTCTCCTTCGGGGCCGAGGCCCACAATGCCAAAAGAGTGGCCAACTTGATGGGTTTGAGGAAGGACTTCAGAATTGTTCTTATTTACTTTTCTTTGATTATTCATGAGGTTGAACTTTTTTCAAATGATTAGTCACAATTTGTAGTTTTTCCTTTGTAAATTATTTGTAATATCCATTGACCATTTGTCCATTAGACACTTTAAGGCTGAATCATTTCCCTGTAAATTGTGAATGTTAGCTTTTATCTGATGCACGAATCACACACACTTTGCTTCCTACACCCCAAATCCATCACTTTTTAAAAACATCTTGTGTTGATTTTTTGCTATAATTTTTATTTTTATATTGTTAAATTCCTCTCCTCCATTTGGTCAGTAGATATGAATTTATCTTTTCCATATTGTGATAAATGTAACATTTGGTTTTCTTTTCTTTTTGTTTTGTTTAACTTGTTGATCCCTTTGAAGTTTATTCTGGCATGTCTTCTAGTAACAATGTGTGCAAAGTGTCTGCTGTATCTTAGATTATTTGAGCTTTATAACCACTCTGAGCAGTAGTTACTAAATGTATTATTTCCCCACTTAGAGATAAGGAAACTAAGGAACTTAGAGCTTAAGGGGTCTGTCCAAAGTCACTTAGAAAATTAACTTAGTGGTGGGATTCCGACTCAGGTCTACCACTTTCTCAGTTTTTCCAAACTATTGCTCAAGGCTGGGATCTAAACTAATTTCTTTTTCAAAAAATTACAAATTTAGCATCCATTGAATTACAGAAACCCTGTGCCTATAATCCTTGTTTCTGGAGTGGCTGAGACTGGTGGTTTGCTTGAGGAGGAGGAAGGAATAAATATTTGAGTAGATCCTACTATGTGCCAAGCCCCTAGTGCTAAGTGGCTTTTTTTTCTTTTTACAATTATCTTATTTGATCCTCACAACAACCGTGGGAGGTCAGTGCTATTATAATCTCTACTTTATAGTTGAGAAAACTGAGGTACACAGAGGTTAAGTCACTTACCCAGAGTCACAGACCTAGTAAATTTCTGAAACCATATTTGAACTCAGGTCCTCCTGACTCCAGGGCAGGTGCTTTATCCACTGTGCCACTTAGCTGCCCCCAGAGTTCATTTTTCTTTTGGAGGGGGGAAGGTAGGGCAATTGGGGTTAAGTGACTTGCCCAAGGTCACATGGGTAGTAAGTGTTAAGTGTCTGAGGCTGGATTTGAACTCAGGTCCTCCTGACTTCAGGGCCAGTGCTCTAGTCACTGCACCACCTAGCCGCCCCCAGATTTCATTTTTAAATGTCCTCAGAATGACTTCACTTGAGTCTTTTCACCAAACTTTCTTGCTTCTCTTTAGTTCATGAAGTGATAGCTACTTGTAATTGTTCACCGTCCTTTTGCCAAAGTGATTTTCCTAGAGCACAAGCCTATGTAAGCTTAAAGCCTTCTACTTGATAAGCTGCAGTGGTTCTTTACTACTTCAAGGGTCAAATGCATACTCCTCTGTTGGGCTGCTAAAGTCCTTCATGATCTGGCTGTTATTAACCTTTCCAGCTTTAACATGTGTTATTCCCGTTTACACACTCATCAATCCAGCCAAGTTGGCTTTCGTGCTATTTCTTAAACATGCTGCTCCCTTTCCCATCAGCATACCTTTGTCTCGGAGCTGCTCCTCATCTCTGCTTAGAATGTCTAGTTCCTTTCCGACCTCAGCTCCACGGCTATCTTCTACATGAAGCCCTTCTCAGTCTCCCAAACTGCTGCAACCCTCTCCCTCTCCCATTGCTTTGTATTTATTTTGAATATGTTTAGTATATACTTACATGAAGAGCCTGTGAAGACCCATGGTCCAGAAAACCTCAGAGGATGTATCCCTTAGAAATAAGAGGTCCCAGGACTGAACTCACATAGTGATTTCCATGCTGGAAAAGCTTAGCTTCCAAAAGGAGAATAAGCTCTTACATTCTCTAGTTCATCCCACCCCTACTCAGAGCTCCTGGGAAGATCTCAAGAGGTCACATGTCAGAGAAGGAATCCTTCATATATTTGAGGCTTGCTGCCCTGTTCCCTTTTTTATTTTTTTATTGTGATTTGCTTAGTAACTTTAAACTTAAAATGTCGTGTTAAATAAAGTTTGTACTTATCTGCAAAAAAAAAAGTTAAGTTTGTCTTATGCTTCACCTTCTTAAAAGGAAATAACGCAGTTCCTGTTAGAAAGGTACTTAATGTTCAACTTAAAATAGACATAAGGCAGCTATTTCCTCCATCAAAATATAAATAAAGATTTAAAATAAAAAGATTTCTAAATCAATCAATTAATCAACATTTATTAAGTGCCTGCATTGTGCCAGGCCTCCTGCTAAGCACTGGTAATACAAAAAGAGGCAAAATACAATGCTTGCCCTCAGGGATCTTACAATCTAATAGGGGAGACAATATCCAAGACAGACAGACAGACAGATAGATAGATAGATGGATGGACGGACGGACAGACAGATAGATGATGGATAGATGGATAGATAGAACTCAGAAACAGAGTGGGCAGAGGAAAGTGTTCATTATGCTTCAGAAGCAGGAGAGCAGCTCACTAGGAACACTCACACCCCAAACAGAAGCAAAAACAAGCTTAAATTTCATTAGGGTATTCTGATCCCTCCCCTCGGAGTCAGGACTGGTCCAGACTCCTCAGGATTACAACTCTCCCTTACACTCCCACCACATGCTCTCATTGCGTATTCTCCCTCACAGATCGTACATTCCATGATTGGAAAATGGCAGAATCTCCAGCCTTTGGATGTGTAAGTGAGTTTGAATGAGGTTTGTTGAGCAGGTGCAGTAGTGGAGATACTGGTGACTGGGGCTTCTCAGGTTTTAACAGGTTGTTCTGTCCCAACCTTTCTGATTCCCTCTGGCACCAGGATGGCCATTGAGCTTTCCCCACAGCTTGGAAATGTTAATTATCTCCCAATAGCATATGTGGGAGCAAAATGAGATACCATAATATCCCCTCTTACAGTGACTTTGCACAGCCCTCCCTCACGTAAATCCAACTTACTTGCAAGTCATGGCACCACCTTCCTGATGTCATGGTCCTCTTTGAGAAAGAAGAGCAAGCAACCACAAGGGGGTGGCATGATCTTATTTCCACTTCCATGATCCGAAAATCTCTTTAGCAGCTGAATGGAAGATAGACAAATGGCCATTAACAAATAATTAAAGCATGACACAAATACTTAAAAGATGAATGGACTTTTATTTCCAACCTGCTCTCTAAGCCACTCATTCAAGATACTTATCTCCTTGCCAGCCTGGCATGAATAGTTAATTCTCCTGTTGGTGAGTCATGCTGTCTGGATAGTTGTGCCTGCAAGAAGCACTGGCTGGGGAAGGTCCAGATACTCCTGGATTCCTAAAGTTGCCACCAGGCTCCAACAGCCCATCTTTTGTGATGCCCTTTGTGTTCAGGGAAAAGTCCAGTCTTGGCTTTCCTAGTTAGCCAGCCAGTCCATGTGTTTGCTGCTATCTCTAAGGAGCTACCACGGCTGCAACGCAGTGTAGGTGAATGAATACTCCGTCTCTGTGGGAAGTCTGAAGGAGCCTCCCAAAGAGCCCCAGTACACACACCAGACAGAAAGAGAGAGATGGCATGGGTGGAAGGGCTCTTCTTGTGCAGGGGCCGGTCCTCTTGGATACATCCCACTTCCACAGTGGGAGATGTGGTTCAACAGACTTTTTCTCAACGATTCCCATGGAAAGGACCATAGCAAAGGCCTAGCCCCAGGAGAGCTCCATGGGATGGTCTCTGCCACACTACATACACATTCATGTTGTCTCTCTTGATCCAATGTAAATTCCTGGAGGGCTGATGCTGTTCCGTCTGTTTTTGTGTCCGCATTGACTAGCCTTGCCTGGGGCATAAAAGGTGTTTAATAAAGATCTTTGTTGATTTATTAATTCTGCTCCATAAGACTTTATAAGCGGCTTCCTATCTTAAGCCAGTCTGTCTATCTTGCTTGGCAAGTAGGTCCAGACTGTGTTTACTTAGTCTCCTTTGATTTCCTTTGGTGTGCAATTAATTTACACTGGCTCAGAGGTTGGACCAAGAGCTGGAAGGCACCCCAGAGGCAAACTATTCTGGGCTCATTTTACATTTCTTCATTTTACAATCGCAGAAAGTGAGACTCGGGGATGATTCAATGATTTGCCCAACACGACACTGGTAGTGAGTAGCGGAGGCAAGACATGACCCATTTTCTCTTCCTGCAAAGCTAGTGCTCTTTCCACCAATAGTACTGACCCTGCACCTCGGCGTCCAAAGGCCAGGTGCATTACATTTCACCCTTCCCCTTGGAGTTCTCGGGTACCCTAAGGGGCTCTCTGCAGATTGCTCCAGTCCTCACTGATGTGTAGGAGGAGGCCTACCCCTCATTTCCATTTAGCTTCTGGAGTAGCCTTTACAAAGGAATATTTAGTTCAAAAGATACGATACCAAATAAATATATTTCTCCAACACACGGGAAGCATAAGGTCTTTCCCCTGGCACCACCTCAGTCTCTGGGCCAGGAAAGGGAACGAATTGTGTTCCTAGCTTATCTCAGTCCCTAAAGAGCACACAGTCCCAGTTCCAAGGCCGGCAAGGCTTCCTCTGGCTAGCTGCACCATCTCCCCTAGAATCCTGGCTCCCACTCCCGGGGCATCATCATCAGGACCTAGAAACGGAGAAGGACAAACAACATAGCCTAGAGAGCCCAGGCCCATTTCTCAGATCTGAAATAAAGAAAGCAGGGGAGGGAAGTTCTTCCTCTCTCACTAGTTCATGGTGCCTTGAAGATGAAATGTGATCTTCATCCCCAGGATAGAGAGACAGAGAGGGACAGTCTCACCAGTTTTAAAGCCGCAGTTTGTTCTGACTATCCAGCCAATCAAAGGAGGCTCTGCCCACCCCTGTAGTAGGGGGTGCAGAGGCCTCCATGGTTAGGCAATCTGGACCCTCTGGGTACCTCCATGTTAGGTGATCTGGGCATGCCCAGACAAGGTTGCATTATATTCCATTAGTCAAATTTCTGTATAAAATTACTGCCCACATTCCATTTTTCCTAATCAATAAGTCATTTAAATAGATCAGTTTGGAGGGCTTTTTATTGCACCGCATATCTGTTTAAAAATGAGAAACCGTTTTTAACAAATTGGTAGCAAAATTATCTTCTTTCCATGTCCCCTTCTGACCTTCCGCCTGCTTCACTATATTTTCCCTCCTTGGATTGCTGCCATTTCAAAGATCATTTACATATCTCTAGTAATCGCATTTGTTGTTCTGTTTTCTCTAAATCTGTTTTTCATCAGATGAGGAGGACTCCTCATTTGGCCTGGGGTTCCCACTCTTATTATTCTGCAGACAGAGCTAGACACTGGAAGTGAGCCCTTTCTTCCTGGGGTCTGAGCCACATTGCTTGCTGCTGCTCCTGGCCTCTGGACTTCCTTATTCAGTCATGTCTAACCCTCTGTGGCACCATTTGGGATTTTCTTGGCAAAGATCCTGGCATGGTTTGCCATTTCTTTATCCAGCTCATTTTAGAGATGAGGAAACTGAGACAAACAAAATCAGGTGACTCTCCCAAGGTCACACAACTGGTAAGTGTCAGACCAGATCTGAATTCAGGAATATGAGCCTTTCTGACTCCAGGTCTGGTACTCTATCCACTGTGCCACCTACTTGCCCATCATCATCTGCATAGAGAAAATAATGGAAACCGTGGAAAACAGCTAGATCAGCAAGTGAAATAGTATGTATAGAGGAGGGGTGGCTCGGTAGCACAATGAATAGAACACCAGCCCTGGAGTCAGGAGGACTTGAGTTCAAATCCAGCCTCAGACACTTAACATTGACTAGCTGTGTGACCTTGGGCAAGTCACTTAACCCCAATTGCCCAGCCCCAAAAAGCAAAAAAAAAAAAAAATATATATATATATATATGCATATATATATATATATATATTATAGAAGGAGGAGAGAACCCAGAACAAATCCTTCGGGAAACTCCACAATCAGTGGGCAGGACATGGATTAAGATCCAACAAAGGATTGACCAAATAGGTAGAAGGGGAACCAGGAGAGAACAGTGTCCTGAAAACCTAGAGAAAAAAGAGAATTCAGAAGAGGGCTGTTGACAATCAAAGGTTGCAGAGAGGTCAAGAAGGATTTTAGTCTTGGGAATTAAGAAATAATTAACACACTTACTAGCTGTGTGACCTTGGGCAAGTCACCTAACCCCAACTGCTTTGTCTTCCCCCCTCAAAAAAAAAAGATAATTAGTAACTTTGGAGAGAGCAGTTTCCAATTAAATGATGAAGTCAGGAGACAGACTGTAAAGAATTTAAAGGGGGGTTGGAAGAAGGGAAGTGAAATCAAATATCATAGTCTCAAAGAGTTCAGTTACAGAAGGGAGGAAAGATGTATGATAGCTCCCAGGGATGGGTGAATCTAGTGAAGACTTTTTGAAGATGGTGAAAACATAGGCATATTTGCAGGCAGAAGGGAAGCAGATGATAGGCAGGGAGAGATTGAAGATTAATTAAAGAATAGGGATGATAGAGGGAACTGGAAAAGAATCTGCTGGAGAAGACAGGATATAATGGGATCCCTGTGCTTGTAGAGGGGTTTACTGTGGCAAGGAGAAGTACCACCTCTCAATGTGAAACAGGGGTAAAAGAAGAGAGGCAGAAGTCTTCTGAGTATTGTGAAATGAGAGTTCCCAAGTATGAGGACAGGAGTAGGGGAAGAAAGATTTCGAGTCAAACGCTGAACTCATTGAGGAGGGAAGGACAAAGTCCAGGAGATCTCTAGCACCAATTGCCAGAATCTCGATTGGGTGGTAGTTATAGATTGAATGAACCTCAAAGGAGGAGAGGTTACTGAGTGAGGATGGTAGGAGGAGAACTTGAAATAGCATTGGGAAAAAAGAGTGTTCCAACTTCTCCACTTCAATCAGTGAATTGGAAAGAATGAGTGAAAGCTGAAGAGCCACAGGCTGATAATTTTTGTTCGATTGTTTTACAGTCATGTCCAACTTCTCATGATCTCATTTGGGGTTTTCTTAGCAGAGATACTGGAGGGGTTTGCCATTTCCTTCTCCAGCTCATTTTACAGATGAGGAAACTGAGGCAAAAAGGTTCAAGTGACTCACTCAGGGTCACATAGTTAGTAGGTATCTGAGGTGAGATTTGAACTCAGGAAGATGAGTCTTTCTGACTCCAGGCCCAGCACTCTATCCACTGTACCACCTAGCTGTCTCTGGGCTGACAACAGAGTTATCGAATTCATAGATGGTTGAACAACCCTATCTAAAGAGTTCTGATTAACAGATCAGTTAATTCCCAAGTTAGAGGGAAGTTTCTAACAATACATGACACTGTCTCCCCTGTAGTTCTTATACTAACTTTTTTGACTGCTCCTTTTCAGTATCCTATCCTGGATTTTCAATTAACTAATTTTTCAGCTAATTAGAGAAATTAGCTACTTAGTTAATTTCCAACCTGTTAATTGTGGGTGTCTCCCAAAGCTCTGTCTTAGACTATTTTCTTTTTTTTTTTTTCCCTCTGTAGTCTCATCTGGTGACCTCATCAATTCTCATGAGTTCAGTTATCACGTCTAGGTAGGTGATTGATTCCCAGATCCACATATTGGGCCCTAGTCTCTCTCTTGAGCTCCAGTTGTATGTTACTCAACGGCCTTTTGGATGTGTCAAACTGGGTGTCCTCTAAGCAACTTATATCAGCAAGCACCCTAGCATACCCAGGGTGGCTGCTAGCACAGGTTCTTAGATCTGCTTTTCTAAAGGAAAGCAACTCAAAATGGGTTAACAGTTTCACTTTAATTAATCAAACACATGTCATTTACCTAGTTCAGGGGAAAAAGTCAGCACCCTGAACTTCAGAGAATACAAATAGAATACAAAACACAAGTTACAAGAAGAAGTTACAAGCAGACAAAGAAACAGATCAGCAGACAGCTTCCAACTGTCTGACCATTACATCCATATCTATTCAGTTACCAGAGAGGGAAGCACCAACATCTGGGCTTTTCAAAGCCAGGGGCTCAAGGACTTCCCAGAGTCCTGTCTGGCCAAATCACACAACTTCTCAAAGTGAGCCCCAAAGCAAAACCTCACATCAGCAGTATATATAGCCTTCTCCTGAATCAGAGATTGTCACAGCCCTCTTGACCCACTGCCCAATCACAAAGTAATAAGGCATGGGCATTCCTGAAGAACAAGCCTCCTGCTACAGGCTCCATGTGACCACATTCAGCCTATTAGGGGACAGAGTATACTTTCGAATCAGTGAAGGTTCTCAGAGCACTTAAGCTACTTAAGCAAAGGGCCTAGGGGCAGGGAAGATCTTCAGATTCCCATAACACAACTCCAACTCAATGTATTCAAAACTGAACTCGGTATCTTTCCCTCAAAACTCTCCCCTTGTCCCAACTTTCCTATTACTTTCCTGGACACCACTGTCCTCCTGATGGGGTGCTGGGGTGGGTGCCTATGTTTGTAACATCCAGCTATAACTTCTATTTGTATGATGCATATGTTTATAATATCAGCTTGTGAAATCAAGTTGTAAAATCACACTTCCCCCAGCCTCAAAGCAGTAACTCTGCCTCTTCCCTAGGCCAGCACTCTGCCTAGCTACAGTTCATGAACTGCTTTATCCCTGCTTGGTATAATAATGAGTTATACCTATGAATCCTTCACCAAACCATCTATAAACAATCCCTTTAGCTTAGAGAAATGTATATCTCCCTTGTTCTAATGGCCAGCTGCACCTATGAATCCTTCAATGCACTATCAGTAAGCTAATTCCTCTCCAATTAGGCACATCCTGGATCCCCAATTAGTCTAGCTTCCCAACATCCATCTTGTCAAACAGGACATTGATGGGTAACAGACTGGACACCTCTCAGTCAGCTCTGACCATTAGGTGACCCAGTGATGTTTCAAGCCTAAAACCACACCTCCATGCAGCTCCCCTTCCCCCCGTGGGTTTTTCCCAGAGAATTATGGGCAATACACCTGCACAGTAGATATGAAAAGTGCATGTCCCTTTAATCACTGACCACTCCTTAACTCCTCCCTAACCCCATCCTTACTCACCTAGTTAGCATGATTGATATCTGATTTATGATTTTATTGCTTTATAATGTATACCCCTGACTCTTTTAAGTTTGCCTGCCTGCTGTAAAGCATAACAATAAACTTTTACAATCCTGACTTTAAAGATTGCTTGAGTCCTAAGAATTCTTTCCAGACTAGCCCTCCAGGGATTCATTTGGGGTCCCTGAAACACCTACTTTTCATGGTCCCTCTTCACTCCCACTCACCCAGACTCTTCATCTCAGCGTCATTCTTGACTTCTCAATCTCACTTTCCCTACGTATCCAGTCTATTGTCAGATCTTACTGTTTCTCCCTTCACATCTCCAGAATACATTCCTTCCTTCCCTTCACAAAGCCACTGTCCTCCCAGAGACCCTCCTCCCCTCTCACTATCATAATAATCTTCTCATTGGTTGCCCTGTCTAAAGTCTCTCCTGACTCTAATTCTTTTCTCCACCCAGCTGTCAAAATGGGCATCTTGAACTAGATATCTCCTAGACAACTTAAACTTAACATGTCCAAAATTGAACTCATTTTCTTACCATCCTTCCAAATCCTCTTCCTAACTTAGCCATTACTGCTAAGAGTACCACTGTCCTCTCAAATAGGGTAGGAGGCAGACAGAGCACTGGGCCTGGAGTCAGGAAAATTCGTATCTGATCCCAGACACTTACTAGCTGTATGACCCTGGGCAAATCACTTAACCCTGTTTGCCTCAGTTTCCTCATCTATAAAATGAACTGGAGAAGGAAATGGCCAAACCACTCCAGTATCTTTACCAAGAAAACCTCAAATGGGGTCACAAAGAGTCAGACGTGACTACAATGTCCAAACAGTGGCAATAACAAAATCTTCTCCATCCCCCCTCGCATCCTAGATGTGACCCTTGATTCCTCACTCCCTCTCATCCCCACCCCATATGTGACCTGTTGTCTCTCCCTTTGGAAGGGGAGTTTCTTGAAGGGAGGGGGCCATCTTTTTGCCCTCCTTTGTATCTCTAGCCCACAGAACAGTTCCTGAAACCCTTAATAAATGCTTGTTGATTGACTGACTCACTGTGGCCAAGTCTTGTGGATTCTGCCTCCCATTATCTCTTACCTGTGTTCCCTTACTTCCCTTCACAATGCCGCCACCCTGACATGGGCCCTCATCAACTTACACTTGGACTGTTGCCAATGGTCCATGGTCATCTGTTTGACTTCCTTGTCTTTCTCCACTTCAGTCTATCCTCCATTTGGCTATCAAAGCGATCTTCCTAAAGTACAGATCTCACCATGTCACCCTTGCTCCAGCATTATTCCATAATTCCAATGGCTTCCTATTACTTCTAGGATTAAATTGAAAATCCTCTATTTAGTTCTTAAAGTCCTTTGCAACCTTTCCAGTCTTAATAGACCTTATGCCTCTTCCTGTACTCTGCAACTTAGTGACACTGCCCTCTTTAATGTTCAAAAGAAGGCGCTCTATGTCCCAACTCTTCATTTTCCCTGGCTATTCCTGGAATCTCTTCCTTCCTGTGGCCATCTCCTTGCCTCTGTGACTTCCTTCAAGATCCAGCTAAAATCCTATCTTTAGGAAAAAGCCTACTTTCCTCTGAGATTACCTCTAATTTATCTGGCTTATATCTTGTTTGTACATGGTTGTTTGCAAAGGGGTAGCTAGGTGGCACAGTGGATAGAGTGCCAAAGCTGGAGTCAGAAAGACTTGAGTTCAAATGTGACCTTGGATATTAGCTCTATACTTGCACACTGGGCAAGTCACTTGACCTCAATTTCATCATCTGTAAATTGGGGGTGATAATAGTACAAGTCTCACTGGGTTGTTATGAGAATTAAATAAGATAAATGTAAAGTACCTAGCACAATGGCTTAGTTGGAACCTTTTAGGCACCATCTGTGCTAGAAGCCGCTTTGAACAAATTTGTATACGGGAGCAAATAAGATCTTAATAGTGACACAGCATCAGGCTATTACTACCTGAAGTTACAGAAGGCTTATTCTTAAGGAATCCGGACTTATTGATCAAAGGAAATACTAGAAACTGCAACATATCATTGCGGGTTGTAAAAGTGTAGCACCTAGTGGAGAGATGATTGTGCAGAATGAGACAAATTTTCAGGCTGTACCAAGGTGCTGGTTTGCTTTCTTAAACTTTATATATCTGTTACCAGGGAGAGCTTCTATCCTGGAAGGTGAGAGGGTTTTACAGGCAGTGGTAGTGATGCAGAAAAAAATAAGAAATGAAAAAAACCTCTACAAACCAGTGTCAATGAAACATTAAAAAAACACACAGAAGAGAATAGAAGGAAGTCCTGGAGGGGACATAAGCAGAACAGCTTGGTTACTATCCTATGAATTTAATACAAACTTTTTAAAGAAAACAAATTATGTGATAACAGAACCTCTTCTTCGTGTAGCCATATAAAATTTGCAGGTCCTTATCCCAACTCCAACTTGAACTAGTAAGTCAGATCCCCAGACAGCAGTGACATCTGCTCCTCCTGGTGCTAGGGAATGCCCCTGAGGGATTATGGGATTTTAAAAATGCTATTATTGGCTCAAGCCTTAATTCCAATGTGTTCTCCTCTACATCAATTGCCAGTTACAGTTAGTCTTACCCCCTAATCATTGATTGACCCAGTAATTAATTCTTCAATGCTATCTAACCAATTAGCATCAATTAACTTTTATAAAGAGATAATTATTTACACAAAGCAAGCAAGCAACACAGACAGGAGGGTAGAAAGGATATACCTGTCTTCTGGTCTCAAACAGTTTAGTATTGCTCCCAGGCTCATGAAAGAGAAGCAAGAAAAAAAGACTAATCCTTGACTCTATTCTCCTGTTTTATATTTCCTTAATTTCTTTCACCAACTTCTTCATCAGGCACTTCCTGATCACCAAAGGTCACTCTATTCCCACACTTGATAATACCTCCAAGGCGGAAAAGGAAAGGAGTAGAGAGGAGGAGAAAGGTCATGAATCATCTGATACTTAATGATGGGGATGGGGCTGTCTGAAACTAAGCTGTGCTTGGTATACAGCTCAGTCCAGTGAATCCCATAAAGTAGTCAAATTATTTGGAGTCACCCTGCATATTGGGCTGAAACCAATGACCATATTTCACGTGTATAAATTATACTCCAACAAATAGTGCAAGTTCCAGTAATATGACTACTTCAAAAGATTACTTATTTGCCCTAATCTGAATTTAGCTGCTCTAAAATACTCACCATAGACTGATAGCTTCAGTTGGCACCCCCTGGGTTACAAAAAAAACTGACAACTAAATAGAGGATTTTCAATTTAATCCTAGAAGCCATTGGAATGATGGAATGATGGAATGATGTTGGAGCCAGGGTGACGTGGCCACACCAAGACCTGGACAGGCAGGCTCTCAACATATCAAACAAGAGTGTAGAAAGAAGACAAAATTTCAGTCTGTTCTTGGGCACATTTTCTAACTCGTTTGAGATTTCCCTAGTTCCAAAGAGCCTTTGTTGACACAAGAAGGTTCTAATATGGAGAGTGTGACATCAGTCGCAGCAAGCAAGAGCATGAATGACAACTAAGGGAACTGGCTTTCCCTAAACTCAGACTTCAAAATGGACCGTTTTGGGTCACTGCAGAGATGATTTACTGCGCAGTCATTTCATAAAGTCCTTTTTTTTTCCCTCTAGGGCTGTCACATTGAGATGATTGTTTCTTTGCTTAATTCTGTTTTCTTTCCAGTTTCCATTCTATGACCTTTTTTTCCTCCTAATTTTACCAACAGCTCCAAAGTGAATCATAGGTAGAACCAAGAAAAGGCATGCATGTACTCTCGGCATGGGCATGGTTTTGTTGCCCAGGGACATTGCACCTTTTTACTGGAGGAATATTCAAATTGACTTATCACCAAAGTACTTATACTGTATGGAAAGAGGGATTCTTGGTTTTTAAAAATATGTGGCACAAAGGATAGAGCTTTGGGTCTGGAGTCCGAAAGACCTGGATTCAAATTGACCTCAGATCCTGGGCAAATCCCTTTCCTTTGCTGCCTCAGTTTCCTCAAAATAGCCCTTACCTTTCATGGTTGTTGTGAAGATAAAATGAGATATTATTTTTAAAGTGCTTTGAAACCTCGAAGTGCCATATACATGATAGTTATGATTATTATTATAAAAATCCTGAAAGATGTGATTTCACTAGCTTGAAGAATTTCTTATGTTGGAACTCCCTTCAGTAACCTATATATGACTTACTAGATAAGTTCTAAGGAACCGAGGGAAAAAAGAGGTTAAGTGACTCTCAGCATTTCATCTACTACACTGAACTGCCTCTGATGTTTACAATATGTGCAGTTATGATGCTTTCCACATTGCCACGTTCTCTATCATGGTTTCAATGTATCGTGAGTTGGCATGAGAAATTAAATGGGAATTTTGAGGGAATTTTGCAGAAGTTGCAGAAAACACACAAAGGCCAGTAGATGACACAGAAAAACTTTAGAAACTCAGAAATGCATAAAATATATGCATAGTATTATATAATATCAGCATCTTTTCTCTTTTAAAACAGTTGCAGAAAACACACAAAGGCCAGTAGATGACACAGAAAAACTTTAGAAACTCAGAAATGCATAAAATATATGCATAGTATTATATAATATCAACATCTTTTCTCTTTTAATACCATAATAAATCAGACTTCTTCTCTGGTACAAAGGGAAGGCCAAAAGATTTTATGCAGATTTTCAAGACTGAGGGGGTGCCATGACCCTAATGTCCATGATATGGAAGGGATAAGAGCAGATTTATTTGAAGTAGTACTAAAAAGTGCCCCCCTTCCATTGTGTGACCTGTATGGTACCAATCTCATCAATCAACTGAAACTCACTCTCCAAAGTTACTAGTGATCTCTTAATAGCCAAATCTAATGGCCTCTTCTGAATCCTTGTCTTTCTTGACCTCTCCACAGCATCTGAATCACCTCTTTCTGAATATTCCCCCTTTTCCAGGTTTTCATGACTTTCTTGGTTCTCTTCTTTTCTGTCCAGCTGCTCTTCATTCTCCTTTGCTAGTTCTGCATCCATGTGACACCCTCTAAAAGGGGGTAGCTTGGTCTCATCAACTCCCCAGGGGTCAATTATCTCTATGCAGCAGATTCCCTGATCTATCTAGCCCTACTGTTTCTGCTGACCTACAGTCACACACGTGGGGCAGAGCACTGGGCTTGGAATCAGGAAGACATCTTTATGAGTTCAAATCTGGCCTCAGACACTTACTAGCTATGTGATCTTGGGCAAGTCACTTAACCTTGTTTGTCTCAGTAACTCTTCTATAAAATGAGCTGGAGAAGGAGATGGCAGGCTTCTCCAGTAACTTTGCTAAGAAAATCACAAAATGAGGGTACAGAGAGTTAGACGTGACTTAAATGATGCAATCATACATCTCCAGCTGCCTTTTGGACATACAGAAATGGAGGTCCTACAGGCATTTTATACTCACTGTGTCCAAAACAGAATCCGTTCTCTTTCCTCCTAAGCCTTCCCATTTCTGAACTTCCTAGAACTTAGCACAAGTAAGTGTTTGATAAATACTTGTTGACTAACTGATCTATCACCTCTCAAGAAGAGGGCCAATATCCTCCTACTCACTGAGGCTCTAAAACTTGGGGTTATACTCAGATTTCATTCACCTCACATATCTAATCCTTTGCCACATCTTATTTCTGCCATCACAACATCTCTCGGATACAATCGCTTCTTGCCACTCGCACGGCCACTGCCTTAGGTAGGTGCCCCTCACCTCTCTCCTGGACTAGGAAATAGCCTTCTAGTTGAACCTCATTCCCTCAAATCTCTCCCCACTCCAATCCATACTTTCCTCAGCTGTATGATGGTTTTTCTAAATCATCCCTCTGGTCATGTCATTCCCACACCCAAGGAGTTCCAGTGGCCCCCCACTTCCTGCAGGATCCAATATAAATTCCTCTGAATGACATGTAAAGCTCTTTAGAACCTAGCCCCTTCCTACCTCTCCAGGCTTCTTACACCTGATGCCCTCCACACTATATGATCCAGTTCTTACTGCTCCTGAAACATGTCACTCCATCTCCTGTGTCTTTGCACTGGCTACCACCAGTGCTTAGAGTGATCTGCCCCCTCTTCATTTCCCTTGTTGTTTGGTCATTTCAGTCATGCCTGACTCTCTGTGACCCCATTTGGGATGTTCTTGGCAAAGTTACTAGAGTAGTTTGCCATTTCCTTCTCCAGCTCATTTTACAAATGAGGAAACTCATGGCTAAGTAATGGGTAAGTGACTTGCCCAGGATCACACAGCTAGGAAGTGTCCGAGGCCACATTTAAACTCAGGAAGATGTCTTCCTGACTCTAGGCCCCAAACTGTATCCACTGCACCACCTAGCTGCTCAAATTAATTAAGCTGCCCACAATTTCCCTAGCTTCCTTCTAAACCCAGCTCACATCCTGCTTTCTTCAGGAGACTTTTCCTGGTTCCTGAAGCTGCTGTTACCTTCCCCTACAGACTCTGCATGTATTTTATATGCACCCAGATATTTACATATTGTCTTTGCCATTGGAGTTGGCTTCTTAAGAGGAGGGACTGTGGGCTGGATTTTGTTTTTTTATTTTATCTTGATTTAGTTTTTACTTGTGTTTGTATCTCTGGTGCTTAGCAGGGTCCAGGAAAGACTGGAACCCCTGGTGTGAGGGCTGCTGAGCCCTTTTCAGGACTGCTTTCCACTTGTGGTGTCCACTGGACTCACCCAACTCTCAGCAGTGACTCTAAGAAGCTGTAGCATACACCATGGACACACCCCATTAACTGCCAAAGGCAGATGGACTGAACCAGGAGTCTCAAACCCTTCAGTGAGTTGGGAGGTGTCTACTCCAAGCAAGTGAAGACTTCCCCAGCAGAATGGGTGGCTGAGAACAGTTGTTCCAATGGCCATCAAGGTGGCTGAAGCAGGGGCTGTGGAGCCCTTAGAGCTTGGTCAGACATCGAAGATGCCAAGGTCATCCATTGTATCCCAGACCACCGCCAGCCATTCAGACTTTGTCTTGCCATTGGACTTCAATGTCTCTGAAAGAGAGAGTGAGGTTGACAACTTTGTGCAATTCTGTTTCACTTAAATCCAATTTATGCTTGAACTAAAGATATCACCATACCATTTCACCTATTTTTTCTATTTCAGAATCATTCAGTGACAAGCAAGTGATGAGACAGCAGGTGTGGGTTACACTGGGAGCTGTAGTGACAACTCTGCACACAGGTGGCCCAGGTCATAGGGTTGTCTTCTCACTGAAAGCAGCAGAGGAATTTGGCAGCACCCTGGGTGTTTTAAGGACCATACTGCTCACCTCCTGGTGAGAGGAAGGGGCTAGAAAAGGTGCCCTAAAAATTGTCTGCTTCAGTCAACCCTGGCCTGCTTACCTCAGCAGGTGGCAATCCCACTCTATGGTTAAAACACAAAAAAAGTACAAAAGCTTTTACAAAGATGATTCCATTCAGCACTGGTACATGGAATGTACACACACTCATGCACAACATGAAATCTAGTACACCTGAAAGATAAACAGCTTTTATTGTGAGAGAACTCAGCAGATGCCTCATCCAAATAGCAACTCTTGAGTGAAACAATGCTAACAAATGAAGGCCAGATTCCTGAAGTCAGAGCTGGATATGCTGTTCTTTTCTGGAGTGGCTGCAGTGAAGGTGAGTGCCATGAAGCTGGTATAGGTTTTGCAATCAAGGCTAATCTAGTCAACAAGATTGTATTCCTACCAAAAGGAGTGAATGACAGACTCATGACCATGCAGTTGCCGCTTGCAGGAAAGCACCGTACCACCATCGTCAGTGTGTATGTTCCCACCATGATGAACCCTGATGAAGTCAAAGAAAAATTTTATGAAGACTTGGAGACCCTCATCATCAACATGACAAAAGAGGACAAGTGTCTGGCACATACTAAGTCTTTAATAAATGTCTGTACTGCGCGGTGTATAGCGGGGCACCCCTATCCCAATATGCTAAAGGCCTTCCTCTTGTTCATTTAGTGTCCTGGCAGGTGGGTGTGGGGGGTGTAACTACCCAGTTATTCATTTCTCTTCCATGACACACACCTTTTGTAGTCATACGTATGCTCAGCAATGTACTCTGTGCCATATCTTGTGAATGTCATCAGATTTAAGAAATTTATGTCCCCTGAGCGACAGAAATTTTCAGAATTTATTTATTTGTGTTCCTGGAGAACTCAGGCCCTCCCATTCCTAAGGGAGATAGTATGAAGAGATAGCTATGAAAGACAGCTATCTCAGTGCAAAGATGAGGGCTGGGGGAGGCCAGGGACCACCACTGCACACAAAGGTGAGAGCAAAAGCCAGCCTCTGTCTCCATCACATTCACTGGGGATTGGTAAGTTTTTTTTTTTTTATTTACTCATTTACTTTTAATTTACAAGATTCAGTTCCACAATCACTTGTATCTCCAGGTTATTATGAAGTCAGTCTGCTCCTCATTTCTTATAGTACAGTAATATTCCACTACATTCGTATACCACAGCTTGTTTAGCCATTCCCCAATTGATGGGCATTTCCTTTATTTCCAATTCTTTGCCACC